>QJNU01000069.1:0-183219 GCA_004154915.1 Monosporascus ibericus | reverse complement strand
CCAAAAACGCTTGCGTATATAGGTTGGGAATTCTGCTGGTAATCGTTTTCTTATCGGTCGGCTTTAGTTCTTGCGAAATGGGGGCAATATTAGCTGGGACGCGTTGGGGGATAGTCGGTCGCAGGCGGGTTAGGAGGAAAGAATGGCAATATAGCGTCCGCAACAAACCTTGATATAATGCGTGCACTTGTTGCAGAGCTGTAGATATGGTCAGCGAAAAAGAATACAGTTAATTTGGATCAATTAAATATGTTGTGGTTGAATTATTTGGGTTAGTTTTTAAAGGGTGCCAAAAAGTGTACAGCTCGCTCGTGTGTACAGCTCGCATGTGTAAAACGTTAACATTAATAAAACTTTATTTAATTATAAGTTTATTGGTATTTCGATTAATATAAAAAAGTTTTAATGGTATTAAGAGATTATAATTATAGTTGGATTTCTTTATGAAATAAATGGTCGCCGCCTAGATATAACTAAGGTAAAAAAATCCTGGAAATTTAGCTTTATAAGAACGTTTCGAAGGTTAAAGCTTTTTTAGGTATTGTAGTTTATTATCGGACTTTTGTTACGTATTTTGCCATAAAAGTTAAACTTTTTATAAAATTGTTCCGGAAAAATTAATTTTTTATTTGGGGTCCTAATTAGAATAAAGCGATGGAAAGCGTTAAAAGGGTAATTATGATAGTTTTAATTTTGATTACCTTAAATTATAACCTTATAGGAAGAAAAATTATTATAAAGATAAGCGTAAGCAAATAAGGTTTTAAAGGTACTTTTGAATAAATGATTAATAAAATCGAATATTTTGCGCGTTTCGAAAGTGGTATTTAAAAGGGTATTAAATTAAATTACGACGTTAGCAAGTTAAAATATCGAGCTATTTTTAAGATCATAAGGAGATTCCGAAATTATATTTATGGAATCCGATTTATGTTAGCAACCGACGTTAAGGTGTTAATAGTTTAAATTAATAATTTGATAAGTTTTTTATAAGGAGCACTTTTTATCCGTTAAGTTATATGGATAAAGATGTTTAATTTCGAAATTAAGCATATTTCTGGCAAAAAGAACATAATTGCCGACGGATTTTTAAGAAAGTTATCTAAAACTTTTAACGCGTTAAACGATTAATAAAAGGGAAAAGTCGATAAATTTATTAATATTTAGTTAAACGTTATTTGACTTAATTTTATTTTAACCGGTATAGTTACGATATTTATTACAATTGGTTAAAAGTAAAAACTTTTTATTAGAAATTAGTTTCAGGAGTTATAAAAGTATACGAAATTCTTAATAATATTAAATTTTCCTAATTAATTAGGAAACGTTCCGAAAAGAAAAAAAACGGTTATTAAGGCTAAGGCTTTAAATTATTTTATTTAGGACGGGATCTTTTAGCGTCAGGTAAATAGGCAATACGGTACCCGTAAGGTAGTTAATAATTAGCAAAAATAATACGCGGTAATTAGGTAATGTTATGAGGATTGCGGCCATAAAGGACGAGATTCGATTTATCGGCGTATAATAACTTTTTATTATTGGTATAAAATATATGGATAAATTCGAAAAACGGTATTTGTATATCCGAAATGCCAGAAAACTGTTAATTAACGTTTTAAAAAAGGTTACGGCTTTTTTTAGCTTATTAATATAATTATTATCTAAATAATCGATATATAATTTATGCCTAATGATAACGGTTATAAGATTACTATCGAGGTTAGATACGAGTTATCTGGTTATTTAAAAATTAAAGCTTTACGTTTAATTATATTAATTACGATTAAAAACTTTTTAAACGAGTATATCTTTTATTAATATGGTATTTCGATTAAAATTAAAATAAATAAAGCTTTTAAAAATAAATGCGAAGTTATTAAAGCCTATAATATTCTTAAAATTTAAAGGAAGGTTAAAGCTGCGTATGTTACCTAGCGATAAGGTTTAATCGAAAAAGGATATATCCCGATCGTTAAAAATCTAATGAAAACGACAAATAATACTGGCAAAAGATGGGTTAAGTTTTTACCGAAAATGATCTTCGCTAACAACATAACCGTTAAAAGTTATAGTTTTAGTTTTTACGAATTGTTATACGGTTAAAAAGTAATCCCACCGATCGAAATAATGTTACCGATTTGGCGGATTATAAATTAAGAGCTTAATATTTTAAGGGAAATTTTAATTATATAAAGAATTTAATTATTAAAAAAAAGGCTGAAGATATAACTAAAGGTATTAAAATAATTAACGACTAAAAACGTAAAGCTGCTAAATTTGCAAACGGAAAGGATTAAAATAAAATAAAAAATAAATCTTTATAAATAAATAATTTAATACTTTTATACGATATATTAAAACATATTAATATATCCAGAAATATGAAATTAAAGTACCGTTAAATTAAACCGTATTTAATTAATAAAATTAATAATCGAAATATTTATTACCTAAAGGAAATTAATAGAACGAAATTGTAAAAAACTGTCTTTTTTAATAAATTAAAATAATTTATGAAAGATAAAAAAGGATATTAAAAGCCGATAGATTTACATAAAGATAACTAAACAAGGTTATTACCCGATTAATTAAAAAATGTTATATTAAATATTTTAAATATTACGAAAGTCGAATTACCTAAAGATTAGCAGCCCAGAGTTTTAAAGCCTGTAAGAATTAATATTAAAGTTTAAATACCTAATAATCGGTTGGAGGGTTACGTAATTATAAACGATAATAAGATACCCGAAGCGAATCGATTAAACTAATGGAAAAAATTAAAAATAAAGGGTTTCCTTTTGGTTTCTTACCACCTTACTTATGATTATCTTATATAACGCCTATATCTTTTTATAATTAATTAATACCTCCAGATTTAAAAAGCCGGGTTTTTATTAAATATTAAGGATTAAGAATATGTTTTTTGGTTATTAAACGAAAACGGCCTTTATCGAATGCCTTAATAATTAAACAAACTTTTGGACGGATATCTTTTTTAACTTAAAAAGACCGCAAATATTTAGCCTTTAAGTAATTAAATCGATTATTCCGGAATATATACTTATAACCCTTAATAAATCCGATATAATTACCGTAAAACCTTTTATGAAATCCGGGGATTAATTAATACCTAAAAAATGGAAATATATTACATTAATTAAGCTACTTAAAACTTTTATGTCGTCGTTTGCATAATTTATATAAAACTAGGTTAAGTATTTTAAATACTGAAATAAATAAGCCAATAACATACCGAAAATCTTTAAATAATAAGTTTATAAACGAACTTATAAATCCACCCCGAATAATTTCGACGTATATAGAATACGATAAAAGCTTTTTTCCTTAATTAGCCAACATAATGATAATATTGGACAAAGTACTTATTGTAACCTAAAAGTTTTTTTTAATAATTCGCTATTTATGATATCGACTTTTAACAAGGTTACCGATAATGTTAATTAATATAGCTCCGAATATTTATATCTAATTAGTACCATTTTCTTAAAACAGGTACCAAATAAAAACAATACGTACCTTAAATTATTTTATTATTATATATTCGATACGGTTATAATTATTCCAGAACTTAATTATTACGTCCTTATCGTCAAGCTCGATTTTAAAAAGTTAGGATAAACCCAAACTAAAAAATAAGCCGGATAGCCGATTAATAATCCGAGGTCCTACTAGAATTAACGAAATTAAAAACGAAATTATAATATAAGGTTAAAAATTAATAAATATATAAAAAGCTAAAAATATTAACCTATAACTAATTAATCGTTAATTAATAATACTTATAAATAAATCCAGTTCCGAAGTTAGTAATTTAATTAATAATATAATATTTAATAACAATAAATACGGTATCTTTAATAATAAATTATCCATAATAAAAGTTTTAAAAAGTAAATAATCCTAAAAAACCGTAATATTACGGTACTTATATTAAAAAATAGGAACTAAGTTATAGATAAGCGTTTAACTATATATAGGATTTTAAAACTTACGAATATTATTAAGGTTATATAAAAATTTAATAACCCGATTAATAACTAAAGCCTTATCGATAGGTCTAATTAAAAGTTTAGAAAATAATAACGAATTTAAAATTATCAGATTTATACGACGAACAGCGGAAATTTTATTAAAATTACGGAAATTCCGATTAATACGGGAAAAAATAAATTACATATTACCAAATTACCTATTATCTAAACCGGGTAATTTTTTAATAAACAACTTTTTTATTAAATTAATTAATTCGCCAGGATTTATATTCTTACGAAAACTTAAGGTATTATCAGGATTTAACGATTAACGGGAACTTATAATAATAATATTAATTAAATACTTTAAAAATAAATAAATAAATATTAAGGTTTTATATTATTTGGAAAATATAATTAAAAGGAAAATATTGATATAATAATAAGAAAAAAAAGAAATATAAGTATAAATAATTAATCAAAGTACGTAACGGCAACAACATCTTCCTATATAACATTAAACGGAATTTTTTGGCATTTCTTTAGCATATATTTTTTCTGATCAAAAAATTAATATATTAATTCCGTCGTACTTAATTAATTTTATACATAAATTATTATTAATTCCTAATAATTTCCTGCATTTATATAATTTTAACCTGAATATTTTAATACCTGCATATTTATATATTTAAATATATATATATATACTTATATATTACGTATATCCTTAGTTATTATTTACGTTTCCAAATTATAAACTATTATTATTTTCGCACCTTAATACCTTAATTAATTTATTGATAATTACCATATTATTATCTAAAAAACATACCAACCAGAATAAGGATAAAGATTTCAAAAAGTTAAATACGTCGGATTTCGGAAAATTCGCTTAAATCGCCAACATACCAATATAGGAAAAAGATGACATAATGTAACTATTCCGCAAAATGCATAATAATAATTCCATTTTTTATCCTATTTAACAAGTTACCCCGAAAGTCCGTTTTAATTAAGTTATTCTTATTTATCCGTTTAATTAAAACGGTAAACGTTTATAAAGAAATATCACTTTACTTTTTTAGTAAACTAAGGAAAAATAATATAATTTCGTAATAACTTTTTTATAACAAATATTTATAATCTTAATAAATTATACCTACTTACGTTTTTAATATATTATTACCTTTATATAACTAATCGTTTTAGATATACCTTAAAATATTTTAGCCGTTATTATTAAAGCCGGTAAAATAGTTTTTAGCGGTTAAGCCTAATATATCCCTAGCGAGGTTATAAAATTAATTAAAACTGTAAACCCAAACTATATTTAATTTATTACCTATATTAAATTCCAAATTAATAAAAAACTTAAAGGTTATTAGGTTAATATGTTATATATTTAATCAAAACGTCGAATTTTAATATTTAATACTTATTTTATAATTAACCGTATTTAATTATTATTATAATTATACCGAAAAATTTAAATAGAATTAAAACTTAATAATCTTTTTACCTATATAACGATCGTAAGGATACTTATTTAAATTAAATATTATACTTACGGTTTATAAATAATTTACATATTTTATATTATTACGCGTAACTTTTTAAAATACGAAAATAATAACCTAAACGAAGGGATTAAATGGGGCAAAATTATTATAAAATTTAAGATAACTAACATAATTAAAAAGTATCTAGGTTTAAAACCAGATAATAATAATATTAAAAAAGTTATAAAATTATGGCCTGGAAAACTTTTATTTTTATTATTAAAAGAGGAAGTCGATAATCCAAAAAAAGCCGATAATCCGAAATCCGATTAATTACCTCGTGCTATAAAAGGTAAACGATTACGATTAATAAAATAACTAATAAAAAGAATTAATAACTTATTAATTAAGATATTAATTATCGAATCTTTTATTTTTTAACCTTATATACTTACTAATTAACCAGGATAAATTTTTAAAATATTTATACCTTTTTCCTTTATTCCGTAAATTATTTAATCCAATCCGGTTTTTAAAAAATTATTATTTAAGCCGAAATATAAATTACGACCACCCTTTAATAATCAAAAACTTAAGTGATAATAAAGGGTTAATATAATATATTATAGAAATAATTAAAAGATATATATTAAATTATAAAAAAACGATTTAAATTATATTTTCCGTAAAGTTAATTTAATTAACCTAAATATAAGGACTTAATCGTAAAGAAGGTAAAATAAGATAAACTTTAAAAGGATTAAAAAAAAGCTAAATAACGGAATAAATTAGTAAAACGTCGAAAATAAAGTCTTAAATTAAAGGAAATAAAAAACAAGCCGCGTAAACGTTAATTAAATTAATTAATATATTTTAAGCATGTTTTTTTACTTGTGGCGTTAAAAGTTAATTACGTTAGCATTTATTTTTCAAAATAAATCGAAAACGATTTTATCTCGAAAAAGGAAGATTAAAATAATACAAGGTACAAAGCCGGGTACATGGCTTTGCCGATCAATTAATCATCATTAATTATGTATTTTTAAAAGTTCATTTTTCGCTAGGCGCAACCCTAGAAAAAGAAGACACTTATCATCGCTTCATATATGGATTTAACACCACACAATACAGTTTGCGTTGCCTTTATTATCTCTTGAACCGCGGGCTCAATCGTGACACTCTCATCAAATATGCACTGATCAGGACCAAATCACCCCGTCCCAATTCAACATACAAAACAAAATGAATTTCCCGAATACTTAATTAAATAAAAAAAACTACCTAAACTCCGAAAATACTTAAGAACCCGCTAATAACCTTATAAATACCTAGCGCCTTTTAAAGAGATTTCATTAATAACACCAGTAGCACTCAAAATAACTTCTTAATCCGAATCTGCTGGAAAAAACTAATCGGTAACTCCTGGCCTAAACCAATTAACTACCTTAACGGCCGACGTAACCACTTTAACCTTTGATCTTTTTTGTTTTTCTTTTAACCGCTTAAACTTTTTTATCGCTTCCGTACCTTTAATATCGCGACGAAACATTTTAACACCTCGACGACGAAAAAATCGCCTTTATTTTTGTAAACGGTTAAGTTTATTAACGGCGGCCCGTAACGCTTTTCGGGCCTGCTTTTCTTTACATTCTAAACGATCCTCTTTATTTAAAAGTTTTTAATATTCGATTTTAAGCGGTTTAAAAATATTATAGGGACTACTATAACGAACATACCGCATGTATTTTACGGAATTACAGGTAATCTTATAATCGATACGATCCTTTTTATAACGAAAACAAAACAAAAATTCTAAAATTAAAACGCTTAATTCGCTTCAAAAGAATAAATGCGTTAGTACGCTTACGAAAACATGATTTCTTTAATACAACCCAATATAATGGATATAAAAAAGGGAAGGTTACTTACTAGAACTAGCAAATAATTAATTTTTAAGGACAAAAACTCTAAAACGAAAAAATCGTATTATAACCTAACGGTCTTAATTATAACATAAACGGTCGGATTTCCAAAACTAAACTTAACCCAAATTAAGAAATTACGTAACTAATTTAAAGATCTTAAAATATTAAGCACCTTACGTTCCTTAAGTTACCGACTAAAGCTTAAAGAATTTAAGGGTTTTAAAAATTTAAACCGCTTAAGCTTTTTAAGCTAAAACGAAAATACATACGTTCGTTACCTTTCGTAATTTAGATAAATTACCAGTTTGTAATACAACTTGGTTACCCAGATTACCTTTAACAATCTGCGATTACCAAACGTAACTATTGCATACTTTATTGCTTAATTTCCCACGACACTACTGCTAACATAAACCGTACGACTAGGTTCAATAGTTGGTTAAACCCCTTAGCCGTCACACCTCGGCGTTAAATACTACCAAAAAAATGCTAGTAGTAGTATTATAAGAAATTAAATAATAGGAAATACTATAGTTACATCTGGTAATAATAAAGTTTTAAAGGTAATCTGAGTAACTAAGTTGTATTATAAGCAGTTATTTTTCAGATTATGAAATTAACAAGTATATAAACTTATATTTCATTTAATAAGTTCTATTAATGCGATCGGTTTCAATTAACTAAACTCTTTTAAGTCTATCGCGCGCTTTACTTTATTCGATTAACTTTTAACATTTTATTAAGAGCAAATAATAGTAAACGTTATTAAATGTATTAAAGCGGGTAGGTAGCTTTTTAATAAATAATCGAGATTTTGGAAACGTCTCTAAAGTTACTTGCCTATTAGTACCACGTCTCAGAGTAAGGGGGCTGATTCTATCAGCTAACTGGGGGGTGCTTAGCGCACCCCATATACGGAAAGGTCACCTACTGATCGGCCAATACATGTTCTGGAGCTAAGCTACTTAAAGTTGTATGAATGCAACAGCACCTGCAACTGACCTAATAGAACAACATAACTGATGTCCCTATATCTGACAGATTCGGTAGCTGGGGGTCACGTAAAGCCCTCAGCCGCATCATCTTTTATGGCATTAACCAATTAGTTATGAACCTTCTAGAATGTGGAGCTTGTATGCCTCTAACTGCAATAATCGCTGCGAGGGTGTTAATTTGCTAGCGATTCTAATAATCCTGCATAGTTAAATTCGCCAGTAATCGCAATTATCTTGGATCGTTAAACTTGCCAGCGATTCTAAAGATCCTGTTAGGTCATCGTACGTAACCGTACGTAGCCCATTTGGAGAATCCTTATCTCCGACCATTTGTGAATGTCAAGAGTTGTTGGGCTATAACATTAAGTTGTAGGTACTATAGTACTCGTACAGCTCTGAAGTAGCTTCGCCACGGAACATATATATTCCGATCAGTAGGGCCTTTCCATATATAGGGCCACGCCGCACCCCCCAGCTCGCTGACATTACTCATCTCTTTAAAGCAACGTAGAAGCTTTTAAATCCACCCGGGAAACTGCTTATGAAGAAAAGGTAAAATGTTACGAACCAACACCTTACCAACTTGGGCACACGGTCGGGACAAAAACTAAGACAAGCACCAACCAAGGTCACGTAATCAAAAGATGGTCGAACATAATCGGTTCGACCGTACTTAATTAATGGTCGAACGTAATCGGTTCGACCATATTCGATTATGGAAAATAAAATAAGATATATACGCTTATTAGTTTTCGTATTTTAAATAAATTACTAGCTTATAATATAACTTAATTGTTATAACCTAACGGTCTTGGCTACAACACAAACGGTCGGACCTCCCAAGGGAGTAGGCCCCGACCCAAGCCAAGAAGTCACGTAACTGGCTTAAAGGACTTAAAGCGCCAAGTTCCTTAAGCTCCTTAAGCTACCATACGGGCTTAAAGGGCTTAACGACCTCAAGGGTTTAAGCCGCTTAAGTACCTGAAGCCAAGACGAGGATATATACGTTCGTTATTACCATAACTTAAATAAATCACCAGCTTATAATATAACTTAATTACCTAAATTACCTTTAATAATTTGCTATTACCAAACGTAATTATTAAACGTATTATTACTTAGTTTCCCACGATATTATTATTAATATAAACCGTACGACTAAGTTTAATAATTAGTTAAACCCTTTAACCGTTATACGTTACAAATTTTTATTCAGCAATATTGTTAAACTTTAAGTAATACCCTTAATACGATATTTTCCAGTAAGCAACCCGTTCTTAAAGGAACCTTTAAAATCTCCGAGGATAACTTCATGAACTTCGACAATAAAGAAACTTAACTTGGTCTTTTTTAGGAAAAAGCCTTGCGCCGATTCGATTAATTAATTAACACGGTTATTTAACTTATTAATAACAAAATCGAGCTTACTAACACCCTTAAGGAAACCCGCAACCAATTAAAAACCTAGTAAGTCGAATTAGAAAAACAAGCCAATATAAAACAACCCGATTAACCGGATCAGCCAGCCCAGCCAGCGCAACCTGTACAGACGACCCACGGCAAGAAATCCGGAAAGGTTTTAAAGCTTATCAAACCTACCCCTTTCGACGGAACCACCACCAAGTTATAACAGTTCCTTACGGAATGCTGTATTTATTTTAAGTACTTCCCTATCAGATTCGTAACGCTTACCTTTTAAGTCCAGTTCGCTGTAAGATAGTTAACCTGAAACGCGGCCACTTGGTTTAAGCCTACCCTACGTAAGTAGATTACCAAACCTCCTTAATAAAAGTCCTTAGAAATTATCGCTATTTATAACGATTACGAAAAGTTTAAGAAAAATTTAAGGAGGGCATTTGGAATGGTAAATAAGAAAACCAAGGCCGAAAAGAAGATTAAAGATCTAAATTAAAAAGTATTAACCTTTAAATACGGCAACTCCTTTATTTAACTGGCTTCGAAAATTAATTAAAGACAAAAGGTATTAATGGCCACATTTTTAACGGCCTAAAAGAGGAAGTACAGAGAGAATTATTTAAAGATAAACGCCCCGAAAAGCTGGTGGATTATATCGCCATAGCAGTCAAGATCGACGATCAGCAATACGCCTGGAAAACTCGACATTCCAAAGACTAACAAAACAATAAGCCAAAGCACCCCCCTAGCACCAGCATACCATAAGGAACCAACATATCCCATGGAACAACGCCAGGACCCATAGAATTAGGCGCAGTATAATAACGCAACCCGCGTACCATTAAATGCTTTAACTGTAACAAAATGGGATATAAGGCCTTCTAATGCAAGGCGCCCAAAAAGCTACGACAAAATACCTGGATACCAGTTCCCTAAGGACCCCCTCGAAATAACTAAGGAAAAGATAACAGATTAATTAACATAATCAGGATTAGGGATAACCTTAATCCCCCCAAAGAAGTATAATAGGAATTAAAGGAAGCAAAAAAGCTATCCCAAACGGCCATTTAAAAATAACGAACCCCTATTAAAGGACCTACAGTAACCTAATAGCTAAAAAAGCATAACGGATGGAAAAAGCTTTCAAAGGAAAAGCTACTCTCCCATTCTCAAAAAAAAACGGCGATAGCGGTACGAACAGTTAAAACTTAACGCATAAATCAAAAGGTACTAAGGTTAGGATAAAAACCTATTACCAGGATAATCAAACCGACATAAAAAACTTTACGTTATTTAATACAAGCGTACCTATTACCTAAGATATATAAAAGGAAAACGGTATATTAAGATACGCCTTACGTAACTATACAACCAGGGATTCGATTTTCATAATTAAACCGGAAAAGACCTTCAGGATTAACGATAGTATAGGTACTTAAAAACGTTCGCCTCGAAAAATACCATTAATATTATGACGGCAGC
This sequence comes from Monosporascus ibericus, assembly GCA_004154915.1. NCBI lineage: Eukaryota > Fungi > Ascomycota > Sordariomycetes > Xylariales > Monosporascus > Monosporascus ibericus. Next base: position 171,907 of record QJNU01000069.1, on the reverse strand, counting down.
AATAAGTTGGCCTAAAGGAAAGAACTATCCTAACGAAGACCTTATGTACCATTACGGCTGGTATAATTATAAAATAAAATAAAAGTAAATCTATCAAATAGTTATAAAGGCATCCTTGGAAATAATTAACAACTTAAACTTCCGTTTAACCTTTACGGATAACCCGGATAAACGGCAAGAAATTAAATACGAAATAAAGAAAAGGAACGAAAATATAAGGCAATACGACGCCCAGTTCCAAGCACGACAGAAGGGACAAGGAACCCCTAAACCAGAATATATTACCAAAAAAGATTTCCAGATATAAGTCCTTTTATTCGAAGCCACTTTACGTAAATAAGAAGGATAGTTGAAGTAATTAAAAACCTTCAACGCATAAAATCAAAAGCGCATTAAGGCGTTGGAAAATAAGTTAAAAGACGAACGCTACCTGTAGAAAAGCCGTAGGATGATGAGACTTACGGAAGCCAGCAAAAGCTTCCCAGAAAGGCTTTAAACGCGACGATAAGGGCCAAAAACGACCCTATTACCCTGCAAGTAAAGATTGGGATATATTGGTTTACCGCATTTGTAAATTGCGGAGCAACAAGAGGTAACTATATTACGCCGGATATGGTTAACCGATTTCGATTACCATGGAAGGAAAAGACGGAATTTTACATTGCCGAGAACGTAGAAAGTTAGGTATTTGCTTACGATAACGGAAAAATCAGCTGCAAGATTAATTACGTTAAGATTTTCGTTAACGGACGAAACCAGATAGCAGATTTCGATATCGTTCTAATAAGGAATTACGACATAATCCTCGGAAAACCATGGCTATACTAGTATAACCTTTTAATCGATTAAACAACTAACCAGATAAAGTTCGCTTTATATCTACTCGACAAAAAGAAGTAAGATACGAAAAGATCTTAATACTTAATCGAAGATGGCGACGAATGCAGGTATAAGGATACGATAGAAACCTTACCACCCATAGGAACAAAATATAAAAGAAAGTAAGGGTATTATAGAAGGATACGACGTATTATCGTTATTATCAGAACAAAGTTGCGAGAGATAAACGATCACCTATAGCATTAGCCCCCAGAGCCAGAAACCATGGCTAATGTATCTTTATAGTATTACAAATACGAACGATTATTCCGTAAGGAATTTAAAACGAAACTACCGAAACATAGCGAATAGGACTACGAAATAGTCCTTAAAAACGGGACATCGACCAAATTCTATTCAATTTACAACCTTAACGAAACAAAATTATAGGCACTACGTAAATACTTCGAGGATAAGCTTCGGAAAGGTTACATATAACGTTTTAGTTTATCGGCAGGATACCCTATATTCTTCGTACCAAGGAAAAACGGGAAACTACGTCTGGTTATCGATTATAGGTAGCTAAACGATATTACGATTAAAGATAAAATACCGTTACCTTTAATTAATGAAATAAAAGATCGCCTTTACGGAATTAATTAATTCATAAGTTTAAATCTTAGAAAAGGATATAATCAGATTTACATTAAGTTAGGACATAAGTAAAAAATAACCTTTAAAACGAAATACGGATTTTTCGAGTACCTTATTATGCCCTTTGGATTTACGAACGTATTAATAACCTTTTAACGGATGGTTAATTACGTACTTAAGGAGTACTTAAATATTTTCGTTATTTGTTACCTTAACGATATTTTCATTTACTTAAAAAATAAAAAAGAATATATAAGATACGTTTATATAATTCTCCAAGCCTTACAAAACGCCAACCTTTTAATTAATAACGAGAAAAGCTAGTTTTATACGTAATAAGTAGAATTTTTAAAACATATTATCACCTTAAGATGCATTAAAATAGATCCCAAAAAGATCGCTACGGTATAAAAATAGGAAATACCTATTACCGTTAAAAAAATACAAACCTTTTTCGGATTCGCCAATTATTACAAAAAGTTTATTCGAAACTTTAACAAGATAATTACGCCTTTATCCAACCTAATAAAAAAAGGGAATAAGTTTTTTTAAACGATAAAAACGGAAACCGCTTTTTAAAAGATTAAAGATACGATTACCAACGAATTAATATTAATTATATATAACTTAAGCCGCCTAGTTAAGCTTAAAACCGATATTTCGGATTACGCTTTAAGCGGAATGGTAAAATACCGCGATAATTAAGGTTACTTATATTCTATCGCCTTTTACTTTTACAAATTAAAAAAAAAAAGTTAAATTACGCCATCCTTAATAAAGAATTTATGGCCATTATTAAGGCTTTCCGAAAATTCAGATATTACCTTAAGGGAAACCTATACCAGGTTAAGGTATATACCGACCACAAAAACCTTACCCGTTTTACCATTACCAAAGAACTTACAGGACGATAATTACGTTATGCTAAGGAATTAGCAAAATATAACTTTATTATCATCCACCAAAAAGGATCAAAGAATGGCAAAGCAGACGTACTTAGTCGAAAACCAGATTTCGAAAAGAAGGTAATCAAGGTTAACCACCAAATCTTCGACACCATTACAAAAGGATACCTACAACCACGACAGATAGCAATAATCAAAATAACACCCCCTGATTTATACCAGAAAATCCAGGAATATAACGATAACCTACCTAAGGACCAAAAAATGGAGAAAACACAAATCCCAAAAGAATACCAAGAAACATTAATAAAAAACATATACGAGCATCAGTTATACGGATACCTAAAGATCCACAAAACCCTAAAACGATTACAGCGCATTTATTACTTTCTTAAAATAAAATTAATAATAAAAGAAATACGATAATAATACCATATTTATAATAAAGCAAAGGCTCGACGACATAAGCCATACGGGGAATTACAACTATTACCAATCGTAAAGCAACCATAAAATTTAATTACCTTCGATTTTATTATTAAACTTCCATTTTTAAAAAACCCAGCCGCGGGTATATATTACGATAGCATTTTCGTAATCGTTAACCGATTTACCAAGTTTTCCTATTTCTTACCATATAATAAGAACATAAATGCAAAATAACTAAACTATATCTTTTTAAAATACATTTTAAGAATATACGAATTACTAATAGAAATCATTTTAAATAAACGAATAACATTTATTTTGAAATTTTAACAAGGACTTATAACGTAATTAAACCTAAATCATAAATTATTTAACGTATTTAAACCTTACATAAACGGATAAACAAAAAGAATTAACCAAACCCTGGAAACTTACTTACGATATTATATTAATTACGAATAGAACGATTAACTTTAAAGGTTACTTATCGCGCAATTAACTTATAATACGAATTACTATAAAAGCATTAAAACAATTTTAATAAACGCCAACTTTAGTTTTATATTAAAAGTTTACAAAAATATACGCGAAAGGCCCATTAACGTTAAGGCGATTCTAACATCAAAACAACTTAAGTAATTACATACAAAAATAAAAACAAAACTCGAATTCGTACGTAATCAAATAAAGAAATACAATAATTAGAAAAGGTTAAAAGGATTAACCTTTCGGAAGGGAAAGATGGTTTACCTAGCTACCAAAAACATCTAAACCAAACGATTAAACAAAAAACTTAACTTTAAATATATCGGACCATATAAAATCATCAAAAAAATCTTAGAAAATAATTACCAATTAAAACTACCCCCTAAAGTCAAACTTTATTTGGTTTTTTACGTTTTCTTACTCGAATTAGCAACAGATACCATTAAAATTAATACGGGATACAAAAAAGAAGCAGAAAAAGATATACCAACATACGAAACAAAAAGAATCCTAGACATACGAAGAAAAAACGGACTTACCGAGTACCTGATTAAATGGAAAAACTACCTAAATTCCGAAAATACCTGGAAACCCGCCAAAAACCTTATAAACGCCCAGCGCCTATTAAGGAACTTTTACTAGTAACGACGGATACCCCCTAATTAATAATCGACCAATCAATAGGTTCAAATTAATTAACCGGATTTACGACCTGGCCTGACGTAACCGCGGCGACCGCCACCTCCAACTGCTTTTACTCTTTTTTTAAACGTTTAAACTTTTCCATAACCTCCGCATTTTTGATACTACGACGAAACATTTCGATACCCCGTTAACGAAAAAATCGTTTTTGTTTTTGTAAACGATCAAGCTTATTTGTAACAGTTCGTAATATCTTTCGAGCCTACTTCTTTTTACGTTCCAAACGATCCTTTTCGTTAAAAAGCTTTTAATACTCCATTTTTAAGGGCCCGAAAACATTACAAAAACTGCCATAACGAATGTATCGTACGTATTTTACGGAATTACGAGCAACTTTATAATCCGCACTTTTTTTTCATAACGAAAACAAAAAGGTATGTTAAAACCAAAATAATTAATACGTTTTAAAAGAATTAAAGCGTTAATACGTTAACGAAAACGACGTTTTTTAATTCGGCCCGACATTATAAATATAAAAAAGGAAAGGTTGCTTACCAGAATTAATTAATAAATAATTAGTTTTTAAGGGCAAAAATCCTGGAAGGGAAAAATCGTATTATAACCTAACGGTCTTAGCTATAACACAAACGGTCGGACCTCCCAAAAAAGTAAGCCCCGACCTAAACCAAAAAATTACGTGACTGGCTTAAAGGACTTAAAGCGCCAAGTTTCTTAAGTTCCTTAAGCTATTATACGGGCTTAAAGGGCTTAACGACCTCAAGGGTTTAAGCCGCTTAAGCACCTTAAGCCAAGACGAGGATATATACGCTCGTTATTACCATAGCTTAAATAAATCACCAGCTTGTAATATAATTTGGTTACTTAGATTACCTTTAATAATCTGCTATTACCAGACGTGACTATTAAACGTATTATTGCTCAGTTTCCCACGATACTACTGCCAACATAAACCGTACGACAAGGTTTAATAGTTGGTTAAACCCCTTAGCCGTCACATTAATTACTTATATTATTTTTAATAATTTGTTATTATTAAACGTAATTATTAAATTTCTTTTTCTTTAATTTCCTACGATATTATTATTAATATAAATCATACGATTAAATTTAATAATTAATTACATTTTTAACCGTTATACGTTATAAGCTTTTATTTAATAATACCGTTAAACTCTAAGTAATATTTCCGAAAACATATTTATTAACAAATAGCCCGCGATTATTATTAAGGAACTTACCTTTAAAAAAATAAGAAATATTATAATCGTTGTAACTTGAAAGGTTCAAAAATTAAGAAAAGTAAAAGAATAACTTACGGCTTAATTTACCATAATACCTCAATAAAAATTTAAAATTTTAAAACCTTTCCATAATACCGGAAACGTATAATCCTTTTTAACTTAAGCTAAATTTTACCTTTATTTTTATCAGAACCTTTTAATTAATAAGGCCGATAAAATTATTACTATGATTAAAAACCAACAGAAAAACGCTTTAAAGTAATTTAAACTTATTTTACGAAATTACTTAAAAAAAGATAACAAAAAGGAAAGTGTAAATACATTATTCGAATATTATATTTATTTCGAACAAAAAGCTACAAATATATATAAACATTCTAGCAAAAAAGAAAAACAGAATGAAATATTTTTGTAACTTAATTAAAAGAGTTTAATACTGAAATATACTGTATTATTTAAACAAATCTTATTACATACCGGATAAAGTAATAACGAAATTATAATAAATATCTTTTACCGAAGCTTAAAAAAACCGTTAAGGATAAAATAATCTATTTTAAAAAACACTTTACTTTAACGAATACCTTAACTAAATAATTAAATTCGATAACCGATAATATAAATAACGTATAAAGAAAATAATATTTCCTTAAATCCGAATATTTAAAAAATAATTAATAATAAACAAATACCTTTTTTGTATTTTACCGAATAACTTTAAAGAGTATCAAATTAAACGTAATTCAATAATAAATCTTTTACATAATTACATGTTATAATTATAATAAAATAAAACATAAAACTTATTAATATAAAGGATTTAGAAACCCCATAATAAAATACATAAATATCGATTCGTTAAACGTTTTCTCGAAATAATTAAAGTAATAATAAATTAATTAACATAATTAAAAGTAGAAATAATTATAACCCTTTTAAAGAAATATAATAGGAATTATAAAAAGTAAAAAGGTTATTTTAAGTAGTTATTTAGAAATAATAAACACTTATTATAAAACCTATAATAACCTAATAGTTAAAAGAAATACGACGGATAAAAAGAACGTATAAAAAAAGGTATTTTCTTATTTTTAATATAAAAAATGATAATAATATAAATAATTAAATTAAACACATAAATTAAAAGGTTTTACAGTTAAAATAAAACGTTATTATCAGAATAACTAAACTAACATAAAAGGTTTTATATTATCTAGTACAAACGCCCCTATTACTTTAAACATATAGAATAATAACGTTATATCGAAAAATAACTTACTTAAATATATACTTAAGGATTTGATTTTTATAATTAAATTAAAAGAAATCCTAAGAATTAACGATAATATAAGCACCTAAAAATATATGCTTTAAAGGATACCGTCAACGTTATTACGGCAGTAATAAGTTAACCCGAAAAAAAACCTATCCCGATAAAAACCTTTTATACTATTTCGGATAATATAATTATAAAACAAAAAAGAATTACCAAATCGTTATAAAAGTATCTTTAAAAATAATTAATAATTTAAACCTCCGATTAAGCTTTACAAAAAACCTCAGATGAACTATAAAAGATTAGAAATAAAATCTAAAAAAAACGAAAACATAAAGCAATATACCGCCTAATTCTAAGCACGATAAAAAGGATTAAAAAAACACCGAACCAGAATGTACCAGCAAAGAAAACTTCCAAACGTAAATGCTTTTATTCGAGGCTACTTTACGCCGACAGGAAAAATAATTAAAGTAACTATAAGCCCTGAATTAACAAAATAAAAAAGCGTATTAAGGTACTAAAAGACGATTTAAAAAACAAACGTTACTTATAAAAAAAGCTATAAAATGGTAAAACTTGAAAAAGTTAACAAAGACGTCCAAAAAAGGTTTTAAACGCGACGATAAAAGTTAAAAACGATTTTATTACCTTATAAGTACGAATTAAAATATATCAATTTACAGTATTAATAAATTACGAAATATTAAAAGGTAATTATATTACGCCGGATATAATTAACCGATTTCGATTACTATAAAAGGAAAAAATAAAACTTTATATCGCCAAAAACGCAAAAGGTCTGGAATTTACTTATAATAATAAAAAGAGTACCCGCAAAATTAATCACCTTAAAGTTTTCGTAAAAAAAAGCAATTGAACGGCAAATTTTAATATTATTTTAATAAGGAATTACGATATAATCCTTAAAAACTCATAATTATATTATTATAACGGCTTAATGGATTAAATAATCAACTAAATAAAGTTCTCTTTATACCTTTTCGATAAAAAAAGCAAAATATGAAAAAGGTTTAATATTTAATCGAAAATAACGACGGATAAAAGTATACAAATACGACAAAAACTTTGCCACTTACAAAAATAAAATTTAAAAATAAACAAAAGTATTATAAAAGAAATATGACGTATTATTATTATTATAAAAATAAGATTACGAAAAATAAACGATTACTTATAACATTAACCTGTAAAGCTAAAAGCCGTAATTAACGTATTTCTATAATATTACAGATATAAACGATTATTTCGAAAAAAACTCGAAGTAAAATTATTAAAACATAACGAATAAAACCAGAAAATAATTCTTAAAAAAAGAATATCGACTAAATTTTACCTAATTTATAATCTTAATAAAACAAAATTAGAAGCATTACGTAAATACCTTAAAAACAAACTTCGAAAAAACTATATACGACATTCTAATTTATCGGCCGGATACCTTATATTTTTCCTATTAAAAAACGGAAATTATTATTTAATTATTGATTACAAATAATTAAACAATATTATAATTAAAAATAAAATATCATTAACGTACCACACCTGCGAGTCGGACACACCAGCGAGTCGGACACTTTTTACACAATTCTAATTACTTATCTTTAACCGCCCATTTTTTAATACCAACATTATGGAACGCCTTACAAAAGAAACTAGGATAAATTTAACCGTTGAGGTAAGAAAAAAAACCCGAAACTTAATTTTAAATAGGTTAATTTTATATACGAAGTAACCTTATTTATATTAAAAGATCGATTTAACGGCAAATCTTTTCGAACCGATATTTCCCTTATTTCGCGAAAACTAACGCCTACCGAAAAGAAATCGATTATCGACCGAATCCTTAACCTAAATACGCGAACATTTCCTATCCGGCTTTAGTACGTTAAAAATATAGCGAATTTATTGCTAGCCCAGCGCGTTACGGAACGCGTCGGGGTTAACTAAGCGTCAAAATTTGTTAAACGGCAAAAAAAGCTCCAAACGCGTTTAAATCGGAAGATCGATTATCAAAAAATATTATACGAAAATCCAGAAATATTTCGCAAATAATTTAACCTTATTCGGGTTACAATCGTAAAATACGGCATCGCAAAAAAGGATATTTATAACTTCGACAAGACGGACTTTTTAATATGACTTCTTATGGTATCTGGTATAATAATTATAAATACTAAAAATCGTAAAAAACCTAAATAAACCTAATAAGGTAATCGGAAATAAATAACAGTTATACAAGTTATTAATTCGCAAAATTAAGTTATACCTTTATTTATTATATTAACGAAAAAAACTTACCTTAGTTCCTAATATCGCGATAACTTATTATTAACTAATTAAAAGGTTAATATTAATTTTAATAACTAAATAATAAACGAATTAAGTTTAAAATAAATTTAATATTTCGATAAACATATACGAACGCGTACAAAAAAAACGAAACGTTTTCTTATCCTCGACGGTTACGAAAGTTACCATTCGATCGAATTCGAAAAATATTACGCGAATAACGGCATTATTACTTTTTACATACCCACGTATTCCTCTTATCGGCTTTAACCTTTCGACGTATCCTATTTTTCTATTTTAAAGCGCGTTTATTCGTTATATATCGAAAATTTAATGCGACGTTACCATACCCATATCGCGAAAGAAAATTTCCTCGTTAACTTCCATAACGCGTTTAAAGCTACTATAACGTCCGATAATATCAAATCCGGATTCACAAAAACCGGATTTATTTTATTCGATCCTAATAACGTCCTTTCCGATTTGGAAATTCCAGTTATACCTATACCGACAGTTTTTCCGTTTACTTCCGCCGGTTCTAATCTTTTGCCCCTTACGAAAACCCTTACAAATATCCGTAAAATAACGAAACAAAAACGTTACTTACAAAAAAGGGTCAGAAATTACTAAGGTAACTTGCCAACAAAAATCGTTAAATCGGTTAATTTATTAACCAAAAGTTAACTGATATTTTGGCATAAAATTGCTCTTTTAAAACAAAAGGCTACCCAATTACGCGAAACTAACCACGTTCTTAACAAACGTCGCAAAATTAAAAATAAACGTTTTCAAAAAAAAGGAACACTTACTATATAAAAAGAACAAACTTTTTTGGCCGAAAAAAAAAGGGGTGGTAAAAAGTCCCAGCCAATAGCGGCTAAAAGTAATCGTCGTAAAAGGGTTAAAACGAAAAAACGGAAATATGGTATTTGCGGCAAGCCCGGACATAATGCGCGTATTTATAAAGAAGCTATAAATACGTTTAGCGAAAACGAAACCGATTAGTTTAAATTAATTAATTACGTTATGGTTGTTTTATTTATGTTTGTTATCGCGGACTGCCAAAAGGTGTCCGACTCGCTGGTGTGTCCGACTCGCTGGTGTGGTACGTTACCCTTAATTAATAAAATAAAAAATCGCCTTTACGAAATAAATTAATTTACAATCTTAAACCTTAAAAAAGATATAATTAAATCCGCATTAAACCAGAATATAAATACAAAAACAATTTTTAAAATAAAGTACGAATTTTTCGAATACCTTATTATTCCTTTCGAACTTATGAACGTATTAAGAACCTTTTAGCAAATAATTAATTATATACTTAAGGAATACTTAAATGCTTTCGTTATTTATTACCTTAACAACATTTTCATTTATTCGAAAACTAAAAGGAAATATATAAAACACGTTTATACAATTTTTAAGCCTTATGAAACGCCAATTTACTAATTAACATAAAAGAAAGCCAATTCTATCTGTAAAAGGGGGAATTTTTAAAACATAATATTTCCTTAGGATATATTAAAATAAACTATAAAAAGATCGCTATAATATAAAAATAAAAGACGCCTATTATAATTAAGAAAATATAAACCTTTTTAAAATTTGGTAACGATTATATAAAGTTTATTCGATACTTTAATAAAATAACCATACCATTATTTAACCTAACAAAAAAGAATTCTTTAAATAATAAAAACGGAAACCGTTTTTAAAAAAAGAAAATTAAAAACGCGATTACCAGCGAACTAGTATTAATCATATATAACTTAAGCCATTTAATTAAACTTGAAACCAACGTCTTAAATTACGCTTTAAATATAATAACCGGATACCGTAATAGTTAAAACAACTTATATCTTATCGCCTTTTATTTTTATAAATTATAAAAAAATTAAAGTAAATTAGAATACTCCCGATAAAAAAATCTTAATTATCGTTAAAGACTTCCGGAAATTCAGGTATTACCTTAAGAAAACCTTTACCAGGTTAAGGTATATACTAATTATATAAACCCTATTCGCTTTACCACTACTAAAAAATTAATAAAACAATAATTACGTTATGCCAAAAGATTAGCAGAATATAACTTCGTTATCATTTACCAAAAAGGATTAAAAAACGGTAAAATAAACGTATTTAGTCGAAACCCGGATTTTGAAAAAAAGGATTTAAAATTAATTACCAGATCTTCGATATTATATTAAAGAAATTTCTATAACTACGACAGATAATAACAAGTAAAACAATGTTCCTTAACCTATATTAAAAAATTTACAATATAACGATAACTCACCTAAAAACTAAAAAATAAAAATAAAAATAAAAATCTTAAAAGAATACCAGAAAGTATTAGTACGAAATATACATAAATATTAGCTATACTGATATCCAAGGATTTACAAAACCTTAAAACGATTATAACGTACTTATTATTTTTTAAAAATAAAATTAATAATAAAAAAAGTACGATAATAATACCATATATGTAATAAGGCGAAAGCTTGACGACATAAGCCATACGGAGAATTATAACTATTATTAATCGCAAAACGATTATAAAATTTTATTATTTTTAACTTTATTATTAAACTTTCATTATTAAAAAGCTTAATTATAGGTATATATTACGATAATATCTTTATAATTATTAACCAATTTACTAAGTGTTCTTATTTTTTACCATATAAAAAAAATACGGACGTAAAATAAATAATATTTTTTTAAGATATATGTTAAAAATATACGGATTATTAACGGAAATTACTTGTTACAAAAATAACGTTTATTTCGAAATTTTAATAAGGATTTATAACATAACTAGGCTTAAATTATAAGTTATTTAGCGTATTTAAACCTTAAACGAATACATAAATAAAAAATTAACTAAATATTAAAAGTTTATTTACGATATTATATTAATTATAAACAAAGCGATTAAGTTTTAAAATTACTTATCGTATAATTAACTTATAATATTAATTACAATAAAAATACCGAAACGGCCTTAATAAATACCAATTTTAAGTTTACATGAAAGTTTTCTAAAAATATACGCATAAAACCTATTAACATTAATGTTATCCTTATATTAAAATAATTTAAATAATTATACGGAAAAATAAACACGGAATTTAAATTCGTACGTAATTAAATAAAAAGGTATTATAATTAAAAGAAAAGTTAAAAAGATTAACCTTTTACAAAGGAAAAATAATTTACCTAACTACCAAAAATATTTAAACTAAACGAGTAAATAAAAAACTCGGTATTAAGTATATCGGCTTATATAAAATTATTCAAAGTATTTTAAAAAAACAGTTATTTATTAAAACTTTTACCTAAAGTTAAACTTTATCCAATTCTTCATATTTTTTACTTAAATTAATAATAAATATTATCAAAGTTAATATAAGATGTAGAAAAAAGACAAAAGATATATATTAATATATAAAATTAAATTAAATTTAAACATACGGAAAAAAACGAACTTACCGAATATTTAATTAAATAAAAAACTTATCTAAATTCCGAAAATACCTAAAACCCCGCCAAAAACTTTATAAATACCTAACGCCTTTTAAAGAACTTTTATTAATAACGTTAACAATATTTAAAGTAACTTCCCAATTCGGATCCGCCGGAAAAAACTAGTTAATTATCCTTACGGCTTAAGTAACCCGCGCGGCAGCTTTTTCCTCGGCCTTTTTTTACCGCTTTAACTTATTTATATCCTTAACATTACGACGAACCATTTCGGCAGCTTTTTCCCGCAAAAGGTTTTCTTGCTTACGAAAACGCTATAAGCAAATAAACGCCTTAAAAAATAACGTTTCAGCTTTTTCTTTTTTACTATTAATACGATCCTTTTTACGAAAAATACGAAAGATTAAATACAAATCTACTTTCTTAAAGTCGCAATTAGCGTATTTTTTATTAACATAAAAATTATTACCAACTTTCTCTTTTACGATAATATAATTAAAACGGTTAGTACGAAAATAAGCCGAATACCGAAGCATATTTACGCCAAACTTATTAATAAAACGAAATAAATTTTTATAACGATCTAAATTAAAATCTAACCTTTTTTTATTTTTTGAAATGTAACCAAATACGGACATAATAATCAAGATAAAAATAAAAAGTACAAAGAAAAAAAGATTACTTAGTAACTAAAAACGATAAATAATCTTTAAAAGCAAAAATCAAGGAAAGGAAAAATGGCATTACGAACTAATATTTCACCAACTTAAGCATACGGTCGGGATAAAAATTAAGATAAGTACCGACCAAGGTTACGTAATTAAAAAATGGTTAAATATAATCGATTCGACCATATTCGAATAATAATTAAATATAATTAATTCGATTATATTCTATTAATGGTCGAATATAATCGGTTCGACCGTACTCGATTAATGGTTAAACGTAATCGGTTTGATTATATTCGATTATAGAAAATAAAATAAAATATATACGCTTATTACCTTTCGCATTTTAAATAAATTAACAATTTATAATATAACTTAATTACTTAAATTATTTTTAATAATCTGCTATTACCAAACGTAACTATTAAATCTCTTATTACTTCGTTTCCTACGATACTACTGCCAACGTAAACCGTACGACTAGGTTTAATAGTTGGTTAAACCCTCTAGCCATTGCATAAAAACTTTATATTAAAACGCTTCTTTTTTAATAATTCTCTGTTCTTTATTAATAAAGCTATAGGTTATCGTATAAGTACTATTACAGTTAAACACATCTTAGAAAAATGGGGCATAAGGTGTGGATAGTGTAATGCGTCATGATTAATCTAAGGCTTTAAAAAGCTCTTTATATATTGTTGGAACCCCGGCTGTTTACAGGATACATGGGCTTGATTACCAAGTACGTTCCCCTTATTCTGCGACTGCTACAACAGAATACGCTACGAATATCTCAGGCGAAACGTAACAAATATACTTTAATTAAAAGCGTAAGAACTCTCTAGTGACAGATCTCTCTGCTACGGATCGCCGTGCGTAGTTGTCGACTGATGTCATACTGCATATACAATCTCAGCAAGAAGCCTCCCGAAGTGTCTTCTGGTCCTGCAGATAGACTATCTGCAATACAGTGTTTTCGTTTCGCTAAACCTGCTAAGTTATATTCGAATGAGAAAGAATAACAATTTTATAGCACGTTCTTTACCGCCGTAAGTAAAGTGTTATTCGTCAGGCAGCTGCATTTTGCACTTTTTTAATACATTGAATTTTACTCCGTTACTTAGATATTTAAAGCTTACATTTAAGCGAATATGCCACTCCCCTTTAGTGACCTCAGATGACCGTCTAGGGGGACGTACCTTGGCCGCTTGTTTCGTTGGAAAAAAGATATTGCGCAAGCTATAAGCAAGACCTTACGTGTTAAGGACTTAAGAGATAAGGTTTTAACCACAGTAGAAGCGAAGCCTGAGGGTTTTATATGCAATTCCATTTAGCATAACTTCGCTAAGTATATATATATATATATATTTAACAAAGCTTTGGAAAGCACTGAGTTAATATAAAACCAAGGGATAAGGTAAAGTCCTCATTAAGACGATGATGGCTTATAGAGTTTGTATTATACGGCACCTAAATACGATCGCTATGATATCGTTGTCCGAGAGGGCAACACGGTATCCGCCAATCAAGGGCAACATACCCATATCCGGGCGATCAAAGTAAAGAGGAAGGAGGGGCGCGGGCAATTATAGGCGCCAACATTCTCTTCGTAGGCATATTGACCGCAGTAGCACTAGAACGGCCGTACTGGGGCCTGGCCACTGCCATTAGCACGAGCGGTTCCCACTAACCATTAGCCGCTTAGCGTTATGCAACCTTAATCGGCCAACCCTGAACCCCTGCAAGGCTCCGATGCAGCTGAACTAAGCTTCTAAAATTTCGTCATATCAATTGCCCTGACAAGAAACCAGTCGACCTTCACACGTTTAACAACAACTCTGCCTCAACATTCCAGTTAGCGCCCGACTTTACAACAACAGCATTTTTCATACCGCCTAAAGCTAATAATAGTAATCTGCGCCGGGCATCCTGAAGCAGCACGCCCAGTCTCTCTTTACAATGATATAGAAGCGTCCTCTACGAGTTGTTCGGCATCATATCGGTATTTCAACCACCATGTCGATAGGCGCGTCCAAGACGAACTCGCTCGCCCAGTACCTGGAGCAGCTGCAAGGGACGACGTTTAGACGACTCTACCAGCAGCCCTCTACGGCATTCGCCATCTTCCGGCGAATGCTTCCCCATCTGGGTATGCCGAAATCAATGGAGCCATGAACGTTGACCGTTTGTGATAATCTTAGCTAACGGGACGTGGCACAAAACAGCGAAGACCATAGTCATGGCGTGCCTCTACATGCCGACTCCATTCCTCCTGTCTGACCTCGAAATATGGGTCAAGCCCTCGGCGAAACGCGAGAAGGACAAGGCCATCTCGATCCTCAAGTCCCTCCATATCGTCTCCATCTCCATACCCTCGAAAGACACACCGCAGACCATGACTCTGACGCCCAACTTCAAGAACAGCTTACGGCTAGCGTTGGAAGGCGGTGGCCAGCACAACTCCTTCGGCGTGCCCTCGAACCAACCCGTCCCGAGCGATATAGACGTAGCATTCCTGGACCGGTACGCGCGGAAAAAGTGGGACGACATCCTGCACTTCGTGGTGAACTCGGTAGGATTCGGCACCTCGGAACGGAGCTCCGCGGGACCTAAGCAGTCGGTGAAGGACCTGCTGGTGGGCGGGCGGCTCGTGGAGCGCAGGGCCGTGGGTAGCGGCATCAGCATCACGCAGGCGGGCTTCACGTTCCTGCTGCAGGAGACCAACGCGCAGGTCTGGACGCTGCTGCTGCTGTGGCTCGAGGCCGCCGACCACGCCAACAGCAACGGCGCCGACACGGGCATGGACAGCGTCGACATGCTCTCCTTCTTCTTCCTGCTGGCGTCGCTCGAGCTCGGCCGCGCCTACAGCACCGACGCGCTGACCGAGACGCGCCAGAACATGCTCCCCAACCTCGTCGACTTCGGCCTCATCCACATCCCGCCCACGAACCCACACCAGTTCTTCCCGACGCGGCTCGCCACGACGCTGACGAGCAGCGAGACCGCGCTGCGCAGCGTGAGCGCCGGGTTCTCGGCGGCGACGGCGGCGGGGACCACAGGGGCAGGAGCAGGGGGGGCCGCAGGGGGCGAGAACGTCGGCGGGGGCGGGGGCGCGCTCGGCGACGCGCAGGACAAGAACAGCATCATCCTCGAGACCAACTTCCGGATGTACGCGTACGTGCAGTCGCCGCTGCAGATTGCGGTGCTGGCGCTGTTCAGCGACCTCAAGTTCCGGTTCCGGGGCCTCGTATCGGGCCACCTGACGCGGGCGTCGATCCGGCGCGCCATAGAGATGGGCATCACGAGCGACCAGGTCGTGTCGTACCTGGCGGCGCACGCGCACGAGCAGATGCGGCGCGTGGCCCAGGCCACCCGCAGGCCGCTGCTGCCGCCCGTCGTCGTCGACCAGATCCGCCTCTGGCAGCTCGACTCGGAGCGCATGGCCGCGACCCCCGGCTGGCTGCTGCGCAACCACGACTCCTACCAGGAGTACCTCGACATGGCCAACTTCGCCGACGACATCGGCGTCGTCGTCTGGCGCAACGACCGCAAGCGCATGTTCTTCGTCAACCGCATCGACCAGATCAAGGACTACATGAAGGTCCGCGGCAAGGCAAGGGAGCAGCAACAGCAGCAACAACAACATTGACATTGAAAGAGGTATTGGCGGCAGAATATCGGCTGAGATAGAAGAGCTCTTTGGTGAATCTGGGGGCTCGTCGAAATGTCATGTCGGGCATATACTATAGAAAGACCCAAGTTATTCGGCTGGCCCTCGGGGAAAGATGGTGTCATTTTGGCATTTGCATTGGGATTGGCGTTTCGGCCTCGGGCATCATGGTGTTCGGTTGGGAATGGCTCGCGACAGATGAGCGTGCTACGCGATGCTTTTTGGTCTTTGAATATAAAATATGATGCCTACTTCGGCAATACGGCATTCCAAGCTCGGACACCGTCAATTTTTTTTTCTTGAGATATTCGTGTTTCTACCGACCTACCAGTTGGTATCTGGCGGCCCTAGTCTACGTATGTCGTGCGGTATTCATACACACATATTCCCTTACTCTATCATCCACGGCTGATACTCTACCGGGCAGATATGGTATAGAGCTTTCCTTCGCCATATCAATACTACAAAACATGAGTTAACCCTCCTGTGCCCATCCACCTATCGCCCCCTTAGCCCCTTATACACCAGCACAGTCCCTTCCCTCCTTATAACATAACCATAAGCATACACCCACCGTTATCCCACAACCTTACAAGGCAAAACTGCCTCTCTTCCCACCGTAACCCCGTGAACCCCAATTCACACCCCCACCTCCAGCTACACCACCGACGGCAAACGACGGCATCGAGGTCCTTTTCCCCCCGACTCCGACGCCGACGCCACCGGCGCCCAGCAGCCGCCCGACCCAGCCGCCGCCGGCGCGGTGGTCGTCCATGGACCAGCCGCGCGGGAGCAGGGCCTCGCAGTCGACGCGCCGCGCGTACGTTTGCTGCCACGCGTGCAGGCTGCGGCGCGCCTCGTCCGTCTCGCACAGCCCCTCGAGGTGCTGGAACGCGCGCCGGCTGCGGCGATGCTCGTCGTGCATCGTGAGCGGCAAGTCCGCCTCCCCCTCAACGTCGTCTCGCCCGCAGGTCCCGGTTCCAGGCTTAGGCTTTCGCAGCGTTGTTGACATCGTAGTGGCGGTGACGGTGGTGGTGGATTTCGTGCTCGAGAACGAGGCCGTCTGCTTGTGCTTTCTCTTGTTGGAGGCAGTAGTGGCCGTGGTCTCGAGGTGGTGCGCGAAGGCGTTGCCACTGCTGCTGCTGGTCCTCAGAAGCTGCCGGGGAGGCGGGATACTACCCGTGGTGGCGGCTGCGGGGAGTCCTGTCATCGTCACCTTGGACGGCGCTCGCTCCGCCTCTGCGGAGATAGCCATGGGAAGGTTCTCGGGGAGCAGCATCTCCGACCGGAACCTGTCGTGCAGCGCGACAAAGCGCCCTGTCCAGTAGGCCGATGGTTGCGCCATGCGGATCTTCGCGGGCGAGGTGTTACCTGCGATGGCGCGAATAGAGGAGAACGTCGAGGTCGATATTCCGAAGCGGCTCTCCGTGGTGGAAGAGTCCGCCGCGCCCACGGTAGACTTGGTCGCGGTGGTGGAGTTAGAGGGGTGACGCGAGTCGTTGCGTGTGAAGCTCGCCAGCGAGGACCGCGAGAGCGAGTGTGTGATGTTGGAGAAGACGTCCAGGGTGCGGGATCTCGGGATATTAGGTCGAGCCTTGTGCTTCTGCTTTGAGTTCGACCGAGACACCTTGGGAAGCATCCTGGAGGCAGCTAGGTCGAGGCTGTCTTTTCGGGTATCAGCCACACTGGCGTAGGAGGCGGAGAGCGCGATATTTTCTCTCTGCAGGTTTAATACTACTGTTGCCGTGGCGTAACTAGTGGCTATGGAAGCCTCGGGTAGTGGTATGTTCGTCGGTGAGGCTCTCCGTCCCCCGGGGCGGTAGGATTCTGGCAAGGGCAGGTTGCTCGATTTGGATGACGAGAGGGTTCCTCGCGGAGCTGGCAGGTTGGTGCACGTTTTGGGTGCTATGATAGAGGAGTAAGCCGTCGTGGGATTACTGGTCAGTGGACCATCGGTCATGAAGCTTGCCGAGAGTCTCCGAGTAGAATTTGAAGTGGATGCTGGCGAGCGATGGGTGCGCTGAGGCGGTGCCGGCAAGGCAATCTGCGATTCAAGTGACATAGCATTTTCCGGCGGCCGGCTATTTGCGGGTGAGGTGCTGCCTTTGATCGACTGCGGGTTGGAAGAGGAAGGGTAGCAATCGCTCTGCCTAGCCCGACCTTTATCTCTGTCATTCCGTCCAGTCTTGGTTTGCGAGTCTTGACGCTCTAGCGCGGTTTGTCTACTGCTCCCTCCGGCTCGATTAGAACGAGCAGAAATGGATGAACATCTAGGCGGATGGATGGTTTTGGGGCGACGCAGCTCATTGATACTCTTCCCTGTTTCGGCGTCAGGAAGCAAGCCCCGTCTTCTTCGGGACGAGCCAGTGGGTGTGGGAGTCGGGGGAGGATCTCGACCCGAAGCCATCCTCCCACTTCCAGGGCTTCGATGCATCTTTGAAACGTCCTGTTGCCAAGAAGGAATAATAGGAAGGTTCTCGTTGTCAAGGGTATGATGAAAGGACCCTAGATGCAGCATAGGTTATGGCCGTGACCTGCCAGATACTAATTTCAGAAGCCAATAAATACCCCTAGAATGCAAATTTCCCAGGTATTATGCGTAGGCAAGGTCGCCGTCTGGATATGATGACGCCCATGCGCGCCCTCAAAAAGTTGCTTGCTTAGTGTTGGTATCTCTGCTCGCGGTACCATGGCAACCCTGTGACAGGTAGGCCAATACGCGTTCCAAAACTGCCTCTTGAGAATATACAGGCTGTTGTATGCTCGATCTCCGTGGCTGGGCCGACTGAACTGAATTACTTGTGATTTTAGTTGTCGAACTGGATTGCTGTGTAAGTGGTTGAAGTAAACAACTCAAGTTGTTAGCTAACAGGGTGATCTCGGGTTCATTCCGGCTCCTGCGACTGCCTGGGCAATTGTATCGTTGCTTCCCCTTCACATCAGTCATTCGGACTTGCACCTTACATAATACCACCCGTATTGCGTAGATTATTAGCTATCACCCGTCACTCATAAACCCTATATCTGCTCTGCATAAAGAAGCGCGTCTCATTAAACAACACCCTTCCGAGTCCCCATAGCCAGCAACAACCATTTCTCCTTCATCGGTGGCAATAGACGTCATGGGTGCGATGCGCCTGACATAGGAAGCAGGCCTTGCATTAGAATCATCCCCAATCGCTGGCAAAACGCGTAGACGCTTCCAGACGGGGCCGATCCCTCGTGTGTTCGGTGCCATGCTGCGGCAGATTCTAACACCGTTCATCAGTTCCGGTTCCATATTTGCCCGTGCACGAGGGTTTCCCTTACTTCCTTTGGGGGCGGTCTCGCTAATACCAAGGAGCCTCTGTGCGAGGAGGATCGGCCAGGTCGGGCCGAAGAGTAGGATCAGGACGGCGAGGCCCGCCTTCAACGTCGCGTCTAGTAGACAAGGAGGTGGTCAGAAAGCATCGCAGAGATAGGATTAGCGGTCGATTCCCAGCACTTACTGTCGCTCGACGCGAGGCTGCGCAGTTTGAGTAGAATGGTCTTCGCGACCTCTAGGACGCGATCTATGTCGAGAGAGCGGAGCGTCTCGATCGCCGTTTTCGGGCGTTTCCGGCGATATCCCATGACGGTTTGTCCGTCTAAGGTAGTGAATTGGTAGAGAAAAATCGGTCGACGTGCAGAGGATATCTAATGGAAAGTCCTCGTTACATATCTTTAAGCCACAAGTGGGAGGAAGCAGTGGGCTGAGGTCTTGGTATGGTAGGTGCTATTAGCCCCTTATTTCGACTAAGTCGGTGAAGCTGGCTTGTCTGGAATCCACTTTTCTGTCCCTCTTTTTCGCTCCTTTATAAACACAATGCAGGTAATATTTACGGTCGGTGTGGCCGGGGAGGTCTAGCTAAGCATTGCGGTGATAATACATTGGCGATGCTGAAATCCATATTCCGTGCATACCGGTTGCTATTTATCCGATCTGGGTACGGCGAATTTGTGCTGTACGTCTCCCTTCCCTCTCTCGATCTGGTTCCCGTGTGCGTCCCACAGCGCTCTCTCCTTATACGTGATGTTACCATCCCAGTCGAACAGTAGTATGGTCTGCCTCTGCGTCCCGTACGCCCCCTTCATGAAGAAATGAGCGGCTTCCGGTCGCTCTTCGACTTCGCTGTCGTCCTCGATCTCGTCAAACGCCGCCTTCGCCTTGCCGCTCTGCACCGCCTCGGCCATGTCCTTCTTTCCCTCCTCGTCGCTGAAGGCGGGGATGAAGACGGACTCCCGGAGAGAGTCTAGGAATTCCGTGAAGGTCATGCCTGTAGTGAGGGGAAGGGTGTCGTCGTCAAGCACGGCGAATAGTTTCTCGGTGAGCTCGTCCTCGCTGAAGTCCTTGTCAACGGCCTCCCGGATGGCGTCCTCCAGCAGCTTCTTCCCCTTCTTGATCTTGGGCCACTCAGGAGGATCGGTGAAGATCGAGTTGCTGAGGCCCCAGACCTTGCCCCGCTCTCCGCCTATCCTCGGCACCATATCCGGGTGGTCCGAGCGATTGGAGACAATGGCGAGAGGCTCGATCCTGTCGTCCGCGCGGCGCTTGAGATCCCCGCAGATCAGCGAGAAGCCGCCGACGCCCTTGACCATCCGGCTCTCGAGCATCCTATGCACGAAGTCGTCAAGGCCCTCCTCGGCTGGCGCTCCCAGCCACGCGGTTACCATGCCGCCGCGGCTCCGCACGCCCGAGATAGGGTGCTCTGGATCATCCTCGCTCGACTCCCTGTAGTTGGTCAGTACGGCGAACCGCCCGTCCTGACCGACCCCGAGCCATGTGCCGCGCTCGCGCCGGTAGAGGTCGCGCGCTGAGAGGATCTTGTGGCCCGAAGCTCGGTGGGTCCACCAGTAGGGCCGGCTGGTGGGTCGCAGTACATACTCGTCCCGGTTGTCGAGGACGATGAGCGCATACTTCGGGTGCGCCGTCGTTACGAGGGCGATGCACATTGTGAGACGTATCCAATGCTGCTTCGTTTGATAACTTCAAAATTCTTTTCCGGTGTGAAACGGATTAGTATCCCGTGATTAGTTGGGTGAATGGGTTACGGGTACGTGCGTTGATCTATTGGCCACTGCACACGGGTATTTAAGCGAACACTCCCAGAGGCCGCCACTGCCCAGGTTTATCTTCCCAGCCAAGGCTTGAGCAGTGAGATTCTCGCCAAAAACCACAAATTTCCATCCGTGGTCGCCTGATCAGTATTGCCGTCAACCGCAATGTGGCGATGGACGGGGTACCCAGTGGTCGGCCTACACGTTTCGGCCTTTCTTGAGTTCACTTGCAGACCGCCTCGTACGATGAGCGATTTCGGCCAAGTTTATTAGGGTGAGACGGGTCACGCCGAGCTGGCCCTTGGTAGTTCTGATCCAGTAAATTACGCGTAGATTGACGGGTCTTGCCGTAGCAGAGCTGAAAGAGCGGGCAGTTCGTGGGGTCATTAGCCCCAACTTGATCCCCAACACGTGGGCTGAGATCTACCAGCTGTAGGCAGTTGTGGTTAATTGATAAGACGGCTGCCAGCATGAGTGGGTTGAACCGCCCAATAACTAACTATCTTCCTTGAGAGCCATTAATATTTCTATCTTGCCGTTACTCGGGATAAAATTGTAAACGCTGAATTATAACCCCATATAGACGTGAGTAGCCCATTTTATACCGTCAATTTTTAGTTATTCAATATTTACGGTCTACCTACCACACCATAGGGACTAAACCATCCCATCGCTAATCCCCTGGCTCCCCTGACAAGGTGCCAAGAAGTGACTAACACATGAAATCATGCTCCAAAAACAGAGCGACCGACTTCCCACCATTACGTAACCCAGGGTGAACTCATAGAACAAAATGTGTGACACTGCGTCTGGTATTATTACCCCCTTAAGGCCCTAATCATCGCATATTAGCGTCTAGAGGTGTCAGCAACTGTAAAAGAAGGAAAATTCACCGGTTAGTTAGAAAGACCTCATATAATAATAGCGTGCTTAATTTCTTGCTGCTCAAGTGCCCCTGCTAAAGTATTGATATCTGATACTGTAAAGCATAGGCAGGTATATTGATAGGATCTCCCCCAAAGGTTCAAGATAGGCGCTTCGCCACAGGCTACCCAGACACCACCTACTACCCGCACCAACTGCCACTACTTGCATCCATCATCCTTGATTCGTGAGACCCAGGTCGGCCAGATCGCTAGGCCACACTGACACTGCTGGTATCAGCGTTATATCCCAAGCGTCATTGCGGTTTCCTTAACTCCGGTGACACCGTAGTCGTCGGCAGGCTCGTCAACCGACCTGGCGTCTTGGTCACAGTACAGACCTTGATCTACGGATCGCGAGGACGTTAGCGGTGATCGCGTAGAGTATGTCTCCGATACTGACCCCGGTACACCCGTAGCACGGCCAGCCATTTACTACGGCGCATGTACAGCAGCATGCGTCATCATTTCCAGGACACTGCTGGTGTGAGTCCAACACGTCCGGCAAAGCCATTGCAAGGGGCCCGCAGAGGACTAAATGGGAGATGGACAATTTCATGATGATGAGGGATGTACCTAATCAGTTGTAATCTTCCGAAGTAAAGCTTGAGAGGGTTTATGAGGTTAAAAGTCTGGAACAATTAATGATTCGAATGCCTGACATGGTATGTATATATAGCATGACTACAACCTGAGCCGATTGACACCGTCCACGGGCTTGGCATCAAGCAGGGCAATATTTCTGGGGTTGGGACGACGTAGCACAAGGCTCTACGCCCCGGAGACAATGAAGGGAGAAACGTCTTTAGGCTTTGAGATGTTTCTTGGATTCAGAGGAGACCAAACTTTGGAATAAGTGTCTAGGGCGCTTACCACTTCCTGTTGGACAATTAAGCGAGAGGCTCCCCTTTTTGAAGTGGCGGTACTGTGTTATGACGGTGCAGCGCTATGTAAGACGTAACCTGGCACCCTGAATGTTTGCAACGCAGCAGCATGTCTTGCCGACGGGGCATGGCCGTAAACCTGTACGGGCTTGATGGGATGAATAGCCTACCGTAATAATTCTGTAGAGTCCAGTGGACTTCGCCTTGGGTTTAATACCTTATAGTAGGATTACTGCCAATCCGCGCTTCGTACCATTTTATTCTCTAAAATAATTCACTACTGCCGGTTACATCAAGGGTGTTATTTTTGAGGGAGAAGCTTTAACTAAAATACCGAGGTACCATGAGTAGGAAGGGACAGTCCAAAGAACAAGAACCCGCCTCCGCTTCGGGTTGGCGCATGATGTGTGTGACTTGTCGGTGAGTTGATGTTCTGCTTGCCACATAACCATAAACCCCCATTCCCAGATGTATCACACTGGTAATTGTGATTCCGGCAAGGCTATAGTCGCCGTCTGACGGCGTCACCCCGAGAATTGCCCCTCCGTGACACCCCCTCCAACAAGCCTCCTTATATGGCTCCCCTCAAAACAGATTATCCAGCAATGATAAGCCGACAGTGACTGCTGATTTTTGAGGTGCAACGAGAGGTAACCCTGCGGCTATCCGCAGGTTACGTCGCAGTGGCTGTGCCGGTGGCTCTTGGGACTCTTTTCCTTGCTGTCCAGATACCATATCCAGGCGGCCTCGCACCGTGTTCCAAAGGCGGACAATATCCATGCGATAGCAAGACCGCGCGACCAATGCGCCTCGTAAAAGCCGGTCCAGTCACCCTTGTCTTTCGTACATTCCGATATGGGCGAACTGAACAAAAGTGAAACCCAGACAGGTCATGGTGAGGGCCCGAGGATTGAATGAGATAGAACAAGATGCGACAATGTAAGGGAGATGTTCTGGGTGAGCCGGAACTGCGAATGCCTTTGGCTGCTCGGACGGGTCGCTGTAAAAGAGACTCCAGCCAACATGCTGAATAACCAAGTGCGCTATTTCAGGTAGCTCGTTGCTAGGACGGCTGGACCTGGCATGGGTTCCCTTGAGTTCTGGCTCGCTGTCGCGCCATTTGGGGCCTTCCTCTTGCTCGCTTTCTTTCTGGCGTCGTGATGTGAATGCGAATCGGAGCGTTGTTGTTTGTCAGACCCAGCTGAAGGTGATCAAACAGCTGGGCCTTGGCTTGGTTTGATCAGCTCCTGAAGGGAGCTTGCTTTATGCGTTCTGATACAGTTTTCTCTCAGCAGCAGCTGTTTTTATGTGTATTTAAGGAGGTATCATTACCTTCAGTTACTAGAAAGGACCTCTTGGAGGTCAACCTGATAATAGCTTCTTCTTCAACCATATATGCTTCAGTGTGTGATGTCAGGGTCTCATATTGTTTTACTCCCATGGCGAAGACTAACTGTGGAGAGCTGATCTCGGTTATAGCCATGAAGGTGCAGAGAACAGATGATACGGTTATATTGCAACGCCGAAAGCTAAGTTCTAGGAAATAAGAGTCGGATAATGAAACTAGAAAATAAGATACCGGACAATGGAAGAGGGGTGGATGACCTAATCAATAATATCCGTCCCAGACCAGGTGTTTCTTCGAGAGATAGAACACGTCGCTATGTCTTCTTGATGTTGGTTCCGGGCTCCTAAATTCCAACTCTATTCCGCCTACACGTTAAGCATTCGAACTATATTGACAGGCTTCCGCATAGGTAAGCTTCGGATGTAATTAGTCTACTGACCTGTATTACTCATACATGGCTAGAGGACTATAAATCCAAAAGGCTTTTCCGAAAGCCTGCATCGAGCGAATACGGCATATCTGTGTCCTCGCAGGGCCTCATTGCACCAATAGGGGCGGAATATTTTATTAGACCACAATGTGTGCACCAACGTTCTCCCTGGCCTGATAACATTATGAATAATTGCCCGGTCGCCTTCAGAAGAACCTTATTTCTAGGCATTCCCAAGATTCGGAACACAACCGGGATGACAGTGGTATTGCACTAGTCAGAAATTGTTTTGGCCACGTCATTCTACTGCCAGATGCAATATATCGTGATCTAGTGCCCTCCGAATCATCCACTCTTCTATTCACGACTTCCCATCTCTCCGAAGCATTCCTCCGAAGCTGTACCCTTCGGAGATGCCGTCACAACGATGCCCTCACATTGAAGCTAAGTGGCTAGTCGCAGATTATCTTTGTGAGGAGTGCCGACCGCCACGTGTCCCGAAGCCCGGCGGTGCCATTTCTATTCCGTGGTCGGAGCTAGTCCGTTGCTCTTATTTTGTTGTTTCTGTTCTCGTGCTGTCGCCTTCATTCCGACAGTAACGCCGCCATCTCCCCTTCGACTTAGTTGGCCCCGCGACTATAATATCCTCGCCACTATGGCAACCAGCCGCAAATTGAATATCTCCATGAAAGCTGTTGTTGCCTCACAACAGCTTCGCATGCTGGAGCGCCACGTTAACTACTTCAATATCAACGTGCCATCAGCATCCATAGTTTACTGCCCTTCTTGAACCTCGGCATAAGAAAGATGGCTTACTACAATCCTCATCCCTCATCGGCAACACCTCTCACATATGGTGCTTCGATTGCTATCTTGTCGGACAGTTCCGTCGCTCTCTAGGCTTCAGGAGCAGTCCTCAGCTCTAAGCCCGCGGGCGTAGGCAGTCAGACCTCGAGTTGGAATGGGACTGGCGACAGGCTTGTAGGCGAGTTGTTTTATTTTGCTCCTTTGATGCTCGGTTGCATATATCGCGCCCTGGTTTGTTAGTTAGCAACGGAACTATTACCAGATCGCACAATAGACGAGCGACCCCCGGAACGGGGTACCATCGCCCGCTATGAATTAGAATATATCAGAGGACCTCTCGAGGTTATCCTTTCAGATGCCTCCGCTACCGCTTATATTACCTCCGAACCCGCCACAGCTTAATGTTCCTATGCTCAACATCCCTTCACCGCCTCTTAGGCACCCGATCTCTCCCACGACGACTGGAAGGTCATTTTACCCGGCACTCCACCCAGACCTGCGCCAGGAACGACATCGTGGGAGAGTTCTAAACCACCCCACCACCTCCACCGTGATGTCCATACTAATTACTGGGCAACCGCCAAACCCAATCCACACACGGAGCCTTTTTCGACATGGACATCCCTCGCTTTGAAGCGGTTGTGGACGTTTATAATGCCCATAATATGTTGCCCGGTGACGTTGCATATAAAAAGCTGCGTCGTTATTAGAAAGGGGCTGCGGCGTGGCTGGAAAAAGGATATGGTTGGCGCGAGGGTACCGCGCCCTGCGACAGGCACAACGTATGCCCTCGTTTTAAAGCGCAAATTCCAAGTCGACGCTCAACCAGGTCGACGGTTACAAGATAGTCACTTTCATATGCGGTTCCCTCCCCCCACTACGGGGGTCACTCGTCATTTTTAGTCCACGGTCAGCCAGGTCGACGGTCGAGGTTGACGGTACAGGTTAACGACAACCCTTCCTTTGCGTATGACGGCTTGCGAGACCCACGTCAGCAGGCCGAGCCAGCCGTCATATGCCCCGGGCGGGGGGGCTTGGCCCCCCCGGGTCCCGGTTAAGGTGTCGACGGCAAGGTTAAGTGAGGCGGCGATAAGATTCGGTGATACTGTCAAAGATAAGGCCGACGATAAGGTCAGGGCTGCAGGCCTCTAGGACATTGTCAATTCTCGCACGAGCTATACAAATTGGCGGGGTCTAGGAGACGAACCAATACAGTGTATATACTGAAAGGATTCATCATGTATGCGAAGTACACATATGCAATACAGCACCCCTGAAGTGCTCTAGCCAACCCTGGCCTACCAGGTACCTACCGGGCACTTTTAGTGGCCATCTGCGTGGAAAACAAGGGAGATGATCTGAACTTCGAGACCGAGGTTTCGTGGTGTCACAAACACCCCTCTTTCTCATTTCTCTCGCCCTCTTTCTCCCGGTGGCTAGATATGTCAATGCAAGCAAATGGCTTGATCGACACGGGTACTACAATTTTCCCTACCTCTGTGGATGGTAAAAAAGCACATCATATCATATCTTTCACCAGGAGCTAACCAGCATCTGAACCCAGACCGCCTCGTCCATGAAGTCAATCACGTTCCCACGTTGAGCGAAGTTGAAGTAGATTGTTCCTGAATATCTATCGTCGTGGTATCACGGCATCACTTTAAGCAACATGGCGACCTGGGACAGACATCCGCTGCTATCGTACCAACCCCTGAGACTCCTGTTCCAACTGGCGTATATCGCCATAGTCGTCCCACGTCTGCCCTACTATATCGCCGTAGCCCTGATCCCCTCCTTGAGGCCAAATCCCACATGGGGGGCGAAGCAGACCTTCATGACCCGCGTTGCCTACCCACTGCTGGATGCCACTTCTCGCATTGGGATTACGGAGACGCTCACCTTGGAAAAAGGTAAGGAGGGCGGGAGGTTTCAAATCGTGGCACCGTCCCCTTCGGACGTCTACAAGGGACTGCTGGCATCTAAAACCACCAAACCCGCAACGATTGGAGGGACGTGGTTCCCGCGTGCTCCCGGCACAGACGTGACTTCAAAGACAGTCGTCCTCTACTTCCACGGAGGGGCCTTCATCCAAGGTGATGGGCGGGACGCGCAATGCGGGTCCATCGCGAAGAAACTGCTCGAGAAAGGGTGCGCGGACGCCGTCTTCTCCGTGCAATACCGCCTCTCCGGGTACGGAGGCTTGAACCCGTTCCCAGCCGCACTGCAAGACGCGCTGTCCTGTTACCTCTTCCTCCTGAACGAACTCCGCATTCCGGCGCGCCAGATCGTCCTAGCCGGCGACAGCGCCGGCGCCAACCTCGCAACGGCCCTGCTGCGGTACCTCCACGAGTTCGGAGCCGCTATCGGTGCTCCTGCGCCTAGGTGCGCCGTGCTGCTCTCATCGTGGGTCGCGCCGCTCGAGTACAACATGGCGGGCAACCCGCACCGCGGCACCGACTTCATCCCGCCGTCGTACTCGGCCTGGGGCGCGCACGCGTACGCGGGCAGCTGGCCCGACGCCGCGTCCGACCCGTACATCACGCCGCTGGGCAACCCGTTTCCGACGCCCGTGCCCATATTCGTGAATGTGGGCACTGCCGAGATGTCCTTCGAGCTCATCACGCGGTGGGCGGATGAGATGCGCGGGATCGACGGGAACGTGGTAGAGCTGCACCACGAGCAGGCCGCGGTCCACGATACGTTCTTGATGGGCGAGCTGCTGGGCTTCGAGGAGAGCGCCTGGGAAGTTGCGGCGAAAATCGGGGAATTTGTGCGCAAGTTCTAGCTGTAGCTCGTGTATAATGTTTCGCCCAGTGCTAGTATGTAGTAACCATCAGGATGGTGAAATAGAAAATTCGCTTTACGTCTCAAGACTCTGGTCCTACTCGACTAAGACGCTATCAGTGAGAGTGTCACAGGGCTCTACGGTTCACGCTACGAATGGACTGATCTGTAATTGCATTAGTGCCTATTGCTACCTGACACAGACGTGCGTTGGAAGTTCTTGCAGCAACTTGGGAATCCCGTCGCTCGTGCTGCGAAAATGGTATCCGGGGGTGTTAGCTCATGCAACCGCCATTACTTCTTTTAACGTTCTTTTCTTTCATTCTGTCACCATTGGTCTATTTCTGATCTACCAACGATCTCATTAGCCTTGATATGCGGATAAGCGTTATTATGGCACGGCAGACGTACGGGCGATGGCCCAATGCTCTTGGATGCGATGTACAAGAAAGTACTTGTGCTTGGCAGACTCTGAAGTCGGGTAACATCGCTTTATACGAACCTTGCTGAGCTTTAATATCACTGCCACCCCCCAGACGTGAATTAGGATGCCAATACTGAGTACGGAATGCAACCTACTCCAACAAGTTGGTATGAAGAGGATAGCTCATGCATGGCTGCTGTGGACAGCCAGACCAAGCATCTGCCCTGTGCCGTCTGGGCCTAGCAACCTGTCTTTTTAAAGTCGCTTGGTATGTAGGTTGGGATAGGATGACAATATACATGCACCTCCCGTAATCCGCCAGGAATCGGCCTGCAGGGCACACTGCAACTCACCGCTACACTCATGGATGAACACGGGGAAATTCATTTGCAATGCCTTGGATATGGACATTTGATCGGGTTTCAAGCAGCCTAATAGCCTGCTGGGCCAAGAATGCTTGGACTAGAGAAGACAACTCAAAGGATGCTGCTGTTGGGGCGGGCCGGTTAGCTACTGAGCCTCATTCTTACAGGTAGGTAGAGTCTACACCTGTGTGGGGCAAAGTACAAGTACCTTACCAATCTGTGGGGGGAGTGCTGGCTCCTCCCCCTCCCTACTCCAGTTAAAAGTAGATCCAGGCTTGCAATAAGGTTAAGTAGGCAGGTCGTGGACAAAAAAATTGTCACACCCCTACGCAGCTTCGGGGCAACTTATTTCGATGCAACTATTTGCAAGAATTGAGAAGACCCAACTAAAAGGCTCAAACAGAAGATATTAATATTGTTAACTCGTTTATTTAGTAACTTATTAGCTAATGTATATTTCAAAGTCGGCGGATATAAAATGGCTTATGTATTAATATCGTTTTGCTAAGGTTAAGGGGGTAAGAGTAGAGTGACAATTTTTTGTCCACGACCTGGTAGGTAGCCGTAGTGGTGGAACCTCAAGTAGCACTCAACATAGAATTACTAGACTGAGGCCGCTCCCGTAGTGGGGTCCGGTACATAGTTCCGTCGTGATACACCCATACAAACTTTTTGGTTATATTTATATTTATGTAATTGTTTCCCGTTCTTAAAAACTTAATCTTTTAAATAAGTCCAGTATATAATGCATTTCAATTTTTTGGAAATGTATCATCGTGTAAATGAAAATGTTATGTTCTTTTCCATGTCATGTCCTTTATCTCATTCGTTACTGTAAGCAGATCTTCCAGACGACCAGTGCCTTAACGTCCAGTTACAAGAAATTACTGTCCATGGCTGTTTAGCATCTCGCCAAAGTCCAAGCATCTCTCTGTAATCCTGAATGTCATATCGAGTCGAATGCAGAGCACCGAGGTGAAGGACCCGCTCGACCTTTCCCTGGAGATATGCCGGAAAATCCACCGGGAGGTCCTTGTCAAGCACACGGTCGTCCATATGGAACGGTACGGTAGATAGGACTCGTATTTGTAACGACAGTGTCACAGAAAAGGGGTGACGTGTTTAGTCATCAAAGACCAGTGTCATGTATGGGGCCCCGATTAACGTCATTCCGGAGCTCCGACATTATATACAGAGCTCCCTAGCCACTGCTCCCTAGATCCCAGGTTAATGAAGACAATTTTACCCTTTTCGCACTTTATGCAACCTTTTCTCGCGATGAACCTAACGTGACAGACAGCAACATAAATTTGCTCCTTCATACCCAGGTCGGCCGGGAGTGCTGGAATTGCTTGCTCCATGGCGAAAACGGTTTCGCGTTACACTTAGCACGGCCATTTGGACGGCCAGGGAAAATATGAATCAAACCGGCCTCCCATGGCTGACATCGAGCGCATACGACACATTGGTAACCTCGCAGAGCCTTTTGTCGCCAGAAATGGCCGGAATATTCCCTAGACCAGGCTTTGTCGCCCAACCTTCTCCCCCGGCTGATAACGGTGAAAATAATTCCCTGGCAGCCTTCCGAGCAACACGGGTTTGACAGAATTGCGCAATGGATCGCCTGGCTGAACCCAATAGTTCTTTATGTAGACACACTCATTTCTAATAAGGCAATTGTAGAAGCCGACCGTGATGGCCGAAAGGAGACGGCCAAGCTTTGGGATGGCTATCTGCCCCCCGGTTATTAAAAGGTGCACACAATCGCTGGCGATGTAATATTCCGTAAAGGCAGTTATCAATGGAGTCAAGACTTTTAGGTTTATTGTAATACCAAAAATAGAATTGCCCCTGATACCGGCCCCTGGCTGCCGAAGCAGTGCTGGTCAAATTCGGCTATATGAGGCGATAATGAGGAAAAGTTCCAACGTCGACCGCTATTCAAGCACAAGTTGCGTATGAACGTTGCTTATAGTCAAGTATGCTCAAGGATATCGGTACATTCCAAGGTAAGCCACAGCTCGCTTATAAAAGCCTCCTGGGAGTTAAAGTCGACGGAAATTTGGTTTAGAACACGCTGCAGTCTGATACCAAGATCCCTCCACTCTTGGTAAGCTAGGTGAGCATAAACCCTTATATTCCATTTCCATGACATTCCCACAGATAGTTATCACAACATTAGTTTGCACGATAACCAGAGACATAGAAAATGAAAGCCTTGGGTTCTGTTATATTGGGGTTGGTCATCCTGTTGCTGCGTCGTCCTGCTATGGGTTGAGAACTCCTTCCCAGTAGCATGGGAATTATGGTGGTATGTGTGGCAGCCTTCTTAAGAAGGATGCAGTCTTCCTCGTGGATCGGTTTCATGGAGTGCTCAAAATAGTGCCCGCAAAAGCCGTACTCGGAGGTCCGCAACAAGTGAGCACGATGGCTTAGTACGGCACTTTCTAAATCAGCTGGAAAGGCGGATAATCGTTCTCAGACCCCGTTTCCAGCTGGGTGTTAGTATTACATGATCCGGCTCCCTTAATAGCTCAAGTATTCTTTTCCTTGTACTCATCGAAACCATGCATCTTCTCGTCCTTGGCCTTTCCCATCCGCGCGACACCAACGCCCTTCCCGTAAACCAGCTCACCACCCAGCGCCGCGCTGACGGCCAGGCCCGGCAGCGTCAACATACCCAGAGCCATGCTCAGCCTCCCGGGCGCGAAATTCGGAACGCGCCTCCTGGACAAAGCCGCGTACGTGCTCACGCCCAGGGCCGCGGTGTTCAGCAACCCGTGCGCAATACCGATCTTGACGCTGGCGTCCACGACTTCCCCGTGCGACTTAGGGTTCGTCTGTTCCTTGTCCTTGCGATTGATGCCGCCGGCCTTGTACAGCTCCCAGAACTCGGCGGCACCGGAGGTCATACTGGGGAGCGAGGTGATTATACCCAAAACGTGAGAGATGTAGCCGAAACGGGAGATGTCGGCCAGGTATTTTGATAGGTATCCATAACGAACGGCCACGCCGTAGATGGAGTCGCAGGAGTAGGCGGCCGTGAGAAATGCTAGCGGGAAATGTACCGTGGCGGGGTGAGTAGGATGGCTATTTAATGGCATTAGTAGGATGGGTTAGCACAATTAAGCAGAGAAAGGCTATCTTACCTATTGCGAAACGGCCATTCGAAATGACCAAGCTCGATCGTATCGTAAAGGTTGCGGATGATTCCCATGATCGTGGTTTCTACGACTGTCTCAATGCGTATAAGTGGTGGGTGAGTGTACTTCGTCGTGAGTTGTACTTCGTTGAGTCTACAATTTGTGAATATCGTGGGAAGATAAGAGCCACTCATCAATATCGGGTTCAGCAGGTTAAATGGCAGCGATACTCATCGAATAGGTAGAATTGTAAATTACGGGTGTTTGTTACTGGCGAATATTTAGTATGACGTCAGTGAAGTTCATGGTATGCGACAGCCCAAGACTTTTAATGTTGACGGCATCCCTACGTAACCACAGCGCTTCAATTTAAACTACAGGCAGTGTGGACCCACATACTACGTACGTCCGTATATATGGAATTAGGTAATACATAAAGGGGTGTAAACGCCAAAAGATGGATGCGATTTGACGATTTTACGGCACCGTGTATTCCGCGCTCTACTTCGTATCACAATTAGTTACTGACATAGGAAGCCTAGGAACCCAAAAGCAAAAGCCTAGTAGATCTGATTGCCAGTGATTATGGCCCTTTCGGTAGGTAGGTAAGCAGGTGTAGGGAGTTAATAGCAGAATAATGCGACTATATGTTTTTCAATTTTTTGCGACGCGCAATAACAAAGAGCCTAGGTGCTCTAGGAGTGGGAAATCGACGTATTGATATACCTAGATATCGACTACACACTAGGTCATCGTTGATTTACTAGAACTATACCTGTGGAGGTAATATGCATGCTGCGAATGTGACTATAGGTAGGTGCGCTACTGGAATAGTTCACGGGTGCCCTTGTGGCAGAGCTATCGAAGGCGAGCCTTCTTATCAGACAAGAGGGGACTCAAGGAGGTTCTCACGACGTCGAATGAATGCACAACTTTCAGAGGCTACCTATACACCTAGACATAACCGAATCCTCTAATGCCTCTGGCGGATACAGAACTATCATCCGAGATAGTCGGACCGTTCCCTCATTCTTAAAACCTAACTATTACACTCCTTGAACTCTGGTAGTGTCATGCTATAACCCCCAAAGTTACCTACTACTGCCTAATGGCTCATCCTTTCGCGAGTGATCGCATTTCTTTAGCATCTTTGGACAATAGCCAATTCTTCAGCGCTCCCTCGAGCCGTATAGGAACACCTCGATCGACGGAGTATCTACTGTCGCCACTCGCCCAAGATCCCGGAATGTTGTCAGCGCTCCCGACACCGGCTCGTGTTAAGAACTCCAAGAGAGAAAAATGGCGCTTATCACTCGCGGCTCAGCCCCGTTCTAAATCCAGGCATTACCACTTCTTTCCAATGCCTGTATCCGCCCTGCAGAAAGGGCCACCGAGAATCAAGTGATTATGACTCTCTTCTCGGGGGGCCTCTGGTGCTGGAGATTGTGAACCCGAACAACACTCCAAACACAGCCACCGTCGCATCTTCCCCAACGGCGCCGCTCAACGCCGTGGGTCGAGGCTTAGAAGCGGTTATTTTGGATCATACCGAGTACTCACCACGTTTGCGACGGTCACCGGCACTACGGGACCTCAAAGTATCCTTTAATGCGAGGCGAACTACGATCGAAACTATCCTTCCTAACGTACAAGCCTACCTGTCTTCCAAACGCCATGCGGATTGCACTTTATCGCCGGACGCCTCGGCCTTGTCACTCGAGAACCAACGGCCGGCAGAGACGACAGATAGTCACATTGTGAGCTCGAAGCAATTGCCGGATGCTTATTTGATCGACACTGAAGACATCATTGAGATCCTAGATATCGTGATAAGGGGGCTTCAGAAGATCCATGACGATAAATCGCCAGCAGGATGTTTCTCGTCGATGTTGCCTCGCGGTGAGAGTAGGGTTTGCAATGGGTACCCAATGGGTACCCATTCACTACCCACAACGTAAATTAAGCCGTCATAAAAGCTTAACATTTCCTGTTACCTAGATATAATTATTTTTAAAGCGATTCCGTATTGTTTACAGGTCTTCATTACTTATTTATGATTGAAAATATCATCCGTGGGTACTGGTGGGTAGCGTGGGTGGGTGGTTAGTGCAAACCCTAGGTGAGAGTGGCAAAACCAAGACTAAGCACGGAGGCGATCACCCTGCTGATGTCCACCCTTGCTGATCCTGCTACAACCATTAGTTCCGGCCAACCTACCTTTAGCTCATCGGGAGTTATTGAGAATCCCAAGCGGAAGAGTGGCAAAGGGCGTCTCCCAGAGCCACTTTCATTTCGCGCCAAAGCGTCACCGAAGTGAACTAGGGAACCTCAGAAGACAGCTTAGGCCACATGGTGGACAACGGCGTCAGCGTATCTACCGGTAAACGTAGAGATTCTTTCCACAAACAACCAGCGGTTCTTTTCAGGTTGGTCGGAGCTTTCTCATACCTGATATGTCGAAACCGGTGACTAGCGGCTCCCACCAGTCGCGGAAAGGTCAAGCATTAACATAAGGGAAGGGCGATTCGAGATCAGGAAATATTCAAATCCAGCTTCCTCACCTAACCTCTACGGTTCTGGAATTGATGCGCATTGCGGCGATTGCGCACAGCCATCACAGCCACCGGTTGCGGAAGCGGAAAGGGAAACACCACCTCCGGACGAAGTACTCTCGCCCTCCAGCGCGGCCGAACAGCATCGACTATCATACACGGGCGAGAAAGAAGAACCTAAAGGGAAAAGACAGTACCCAAGATATCGGGTCTTTTAGCCATCGATGCAAAAGCAGCGCCAGACCGACCGCCACCTCGGGCACGAGCTCGCAGACCGGTTCTAGCACTGGCATCCTTGACACCCTACGTGGATACAGCCTTATGCCACTCATCGATCAAGGACCTGAGGACGTTCACCAGGCGGCGCAGGTTGTAGAGGAAGCGCTTCCTCGTTTGACAGTGAGAGGAAAAGGTCGAGTAAAGAAATGTTGCAGGGCATACTTGATGCGATGCCGTCGCTACCCGGAACTTTGCAGTCGGCAGCGCAGCATCCCAAAACAACGCTGAAGGATTCAAGGAGACGAAGCGTAAACGACTGAGCAACTTGCTCTGAGGGTCATCGCCCACACGTCTGTCTAGACGAACAGCTAATTCCCGTGGGTGTCTCCTGAAATCTCCTTTAACTCCGAGCCATGGCGGCAAACCTACCACCAGAGCTACCCGTAAATGTTTTCCTTCCTACCGAATATCTCCGTAGACATCTAATGCGATTCTTCACTACCTGGCATAACTAGTACTAACTCCGGATGTTTTAACGGTCGGAGCGGAAGTTTATATAAGACCAAAAAGCGTAGGGGTTTCGTTTAATACAGCTACAGAATAATAACTATCTCTACTATTGGTTTAAAAACAGACCTCCAAGACTGAGTCCGTTTGTGAATTTGGCTCTCATCCTATCCCCTCTTTCCCTGTCCCGAAGCATTTATGTACGATTTGTAGAACATGAAGTCCTATATTGGCTCGCCCATCAACCCGTCTACATACTTAGACCATGTCAGTGCGGTGTCTCTCATACCGAAGACTGCAATGTTAGAGCTATACGAATGCGCAATCCAGTCCATTTTAGTTAAACACTATTTCCAAACGCTCGCGCTCGTAACGCCCCGTTCCTTCCCATCTTAATATATCTTGCTCAACCCGCTGTACAACCACTTCGCCCTCTCAACCTCGCCCGCCTACCTTTCCCGCTCCTGCGGGTCCTCGATATCGGCGACCAGTTCCGCGAAGCTGCACACCATAAAGAACTCGTTGCGGCGGTTATGCAGCGGCCTACGGGCCAGCGCCGCGCCGTCCTCGCCCACTCCCTCGGCCGCATGGACCCGGAACACCTCCACGAAGATGCAGATATCGTGCGGAATGGCGAACAGGTCCCGGCTGTCCTCGTATATAAACAGATGAAAAAAGTTGTCGAAACCGGCCCAGGCGATGCCGCTGAAGGACGGTAAGCACGGCTTGTAGGTCGCCAGGAACACGCAGTCCGCCGGCGCCACCGGTTACGAGGTACCTGGGGACGACGACGATGCGAAAATCTACTAGATGCAGTTGATATCCCCGATGCAACAGCGGCGATGCGCGCTTGTCGTTCCTCGCCATCGTAACCGCCGCCAGGTCCGACTTCCGCAGGATCGCTACCCTGGACAGCTTGCTCCCCGAGGACACCTCCCTGCGCCGTCAACGACACGATTCGCTACTCGATAACGGAAAGCAGTACGCCGAAAAGGGTAATCGGGTCGTGGGTTAGCGGGGCCATAACGATAAGATAGATATAAGTCAGAAGATAAAAGGGACTTGATGGGGCTAGGTTAGTTAAAGGACGCCGTCTTACCAGGGGCCCGTCTTAACGCGAAAATGGGCAATTCAAAGGCAGCTTACCAAGAGGTCTGTCACGGGGCCCTCGCTTATGATACGCTACCGCTACCAGCTACCATACGGCGCGGGCATCTCCTCGGAGGCTGCCGCAGACTCTTTCTGCGACGGGTCCGGGAACCTCCGTAGCGCCTCCACTACGAGCGCGGGAAACTACCCCCCCCGCGGCTCGAGAACCGCAGGCCGGACCGAGATAAACCCCCTCTGGAATTAGAGAGGCACCTCAATAGTACACATATTCCGGGAATTCGTAGCAAAATACGTCTCATCGCTACTCAGATAGAACGGCACTATCTATTCTCGGTCACACTGACAAACCATGTCCGCTTGGCCAGATCTCTGGGTCTCAGCTTCCCCTCTCCCTTGAATCATGGATCTACACGTTATGATAGGTAAAACTACACCCTGTTGTTTCTCAAAACTGAGACACCTGGCGGATTTTTCGGCATCTAGATATTTCCAACACGACACCTGCTAGACGCTTGCATGCAAAATCTACACCTCCTGAGCCTCTTATGCCTTCCGCCGGTAGACTTCTGGACAGGGGGCGCCACCAACTGGCCGATTTTAGGCGCCCACACGGAGCGACTCACTCACTATAGCATGTTGACTCAAGATGGTCACCCAGCAGTATCCCAAGTTATTCTTTACCGGCCACGCTGCGGATCCATGGATCTTTGTCGAGCATATCGTCCGCATTAGCACGACAGATTACACGCACTGATCAATGTCCCCCGTGTGAACGGCAGTCTCGTATACATCCAGTATAAACAGCTGATCCCGTGGGGTTAAATGGATATTGGCCGTTCTAAGCTCCTCACGCCACGATGTGCGGTTGCTCCACGGGGTGTGGGCGGATTGGTTGGGGCCGGCGTTGCAGGGCGAGTCGTGGTGTACCGGGCAGGCGGCCGTACGTTCGCGGCCGAAGCCATTTATGCTTTATAAAGTCTTTATCCGTGGTACTTTCGGAGAACTACACGACTGAGGTTAAGCTCTCTTTCTATAGGGTAGAAGATGGTGGTACAATGTCACCAGGATCTGTTCCAAGCTAATGTCGCTTCTATTGAGAGCCGATGATAGGATATATCGACTGCGACCTCGCATAACAGCGACGGCGACGCCGCACCTACCCCGAGATTCGATTTCACTCGCTAGAGCGACTGAATCATAGCCGATAGTTGAATGCTGCATGTAGGAGTGCGTTGGCCTTATGGAGGAGCGGTCGCTCCGGTGGCCATAAGGGGAAGCCGACTAGTTTCTGGCCGCAGGAACGGAATCATGTTCTCCATCACCTATACCGACCGTCTTCACATGGCGCTAAGGTCTTTGAGCTCCAATGCAAGGGCTTTTAAGCAAAGGAAGCGGTCCAGCTCATGAGTGAGGCCTCCAGTCCTCGGGAATACATAGTAGCAGAAACAGTAATCGGATGCGGGTTAGGCCGTCAGGATGGACTGGAATGTTACCACTGGCACACCGCGGCCAGCTGCTGATATTGAAACCGCACGAATGGAGCTTGGTGGGTAAGGTAGCATTAGACTGGTCTGATAACATGGGCAGAGGATGAAGACGGGAATACTCATCAGGGTATTTCGTATTGCCACTTGCTTTGCAGAGTAAGCGCCTGCTATTTAAGTCGGCAATGTCGATGTGGTTATGGGGTCATCTAACTTGCGTAGGAGGGAAGGATGAACATAGCAGGTCCCGGCATTGAAACTAAAGATCCGGTAAGGACACTGCCACTGGGCGCATTTGATGGCAATTGGCAATTCATCTATTTTCAGTCGCAAAGATTGGGGGCGGTCCCCGCAAAGGGCAACTGGCAGAGGATGCGTTGACTCTCTAATTGCCTTATGCAATACGGTACCTGGGTATTTGGCGCGTAGCCACGGCGAACTCGCCAATGACATCCAGGGTCGATGCAAGGTACAGAACGCCGCATGCATGTCATACAAATGCAGGAACAAAAACAGGCGGCGCAGTCAGCATGATCGGATAACCGTTAAATAGGAGTCGAAGAGTAGGGCGAGTTGGCTGGTTAGCTGCGATATTATAGAACTAACATCAATGATCGCAGAAAACTCTCAGATATCGTGGTCCTAGGCGACCCAGCTGGCGCGTAAGTTAGGCTTATGCTGAGAGGCGATCATAAGGTAAGGCTGTTAAAGTGGAGTAGGTAACAAACTAGCACTAATAATGCCTGCAAAGCTTGGAGGACACGCTAGCAACATTTTTTGTATGCGGTGAAACCAGCCTCATGGAAATCACCGTAGGCGTCAGCATCAATGCTGTACATATGCTTCATCCTCCTTCCGATTCCATCCTTCACCTGCACAATTTTATACTTGGCCAACAATGTAACCCGGTCTTCCAAAACCTTAAATAACTGCCTTTCCCGGCATCCCGACGCTGATCTCAATACCCCCATCTGGGCCCCATCTGGCCCCCATCGTTTCCGAATGGCTCCGCACGGAATACTAGGTGCATATGTAAGGTAGTAAATGGGTATGTGCTTACGAACATGTGGACATGCAGGTGGGGGAACGGTCGAGTCCTATCGTAGGGTACGCCGTTTCGCAATAATCGGCTTCCCCATCGCCGGAGAGTTTCAACTTGAATCTCGAGGCCGAGTGATGCCACTTACAAGTTAGGACGTACTCACCTTAATCCATTGCTCGCGGTCTCATCTGAGCGACAACACTGTCAATACAGAGCTGTTACGCTAGATGCGTATGCTTGTCGAGGAATGCAGTGCTTCTGCTGGACTTCAAGATACCAATCACTATTGGTATGTTATGTGAGCGACCGAAGCCCTTTGGAATCCTGCAGACCCCAATCCGTTTGGTGGCCCTCTTTGAGGCTGTTGTTTCACCGTTTCATCATCGTTGCATGAAACGTACCCACCAGATATCGCTTGACACAGTATACCAACAAAAACCCGTGAACGCGTTTCTATCGACCTCGGCATCGTGAGGGCATCTGGAATCTCAGCGTTCCAAACCGCATGGTGATTTACTCGTGAAAAGTATACATCTTACTCTGGGACATGGCGAGATCGCAGTGACTTGGCTTGTCCTTTCCTCCCTGCCCACTACGTGCTAGTCTACTGCCAACCCACGGGCGAGCGCCTCATACAGCGACCCCCGACGCCTTCATATCATGTCTAAGGAGGCATCTAAGATAGGTTATCGTATGCTATATCTCTTCTTCGGTTTTCTCGTAACGTTGCAGATCACTGTCCACATAGGAACATTCTGCAACCACGATGCACATTAGAGCCTCTAGTAGCTTTTGTGGGGGATGTGGGTGTCGGCGGAGATATGGAGCCGTAGGGCAGGGGGAAGGAGCTTAACTGCGGAGCCTCGGTTAAAGTGATCAACATCAGCCGCTATTTGTAATTATTCATTCAGCCAACTAGAGTCAGACTAGATCTGTTTAACTTCCACCTCGGGCATGCCAACCGGAAGAAGCAAATCAAAAACGGCAATGCGAGCTTTACTCCACATCGGTTATTCGATAACGGCACGGGTCTCGCCAGCAAAAGGATCCAGGATGTCATTCTCCTATCTGTTGTCCTTTCAGGCGGAAGACGCCCGTGATGCCGCCGACAAGGATGCATCTCATCCATCCATTCGGATATCATAAGCTGGAGTTTGGATGGAATGTATTCAACATCTAACATATGGAACTTCGAGATAGCAGACGTTGGTGCTGCCACGGGATTGGTGCGTCGATGGCGGGGCACCCCCCCTAACGTTAGATGACGACCCCGATGTAATTCTAAGATCAGCTACCAACCCGCGTGCGCGCACCTCGTGGGTCGAACGGTCAAGGTCTGCTGGCGCTTCAGAGTGAGCTTTGGCCCATAGAGGACGACGCATGCGCAGATTATCCCCCTGATTAGCAGCGATGCTTCAACCATTGACCTACCGAATCAGTGCCGCTCCAAGGATTCAGGCCCGGCAAGTGATAGCGCCCCAGGGACTCACCTTCCATCTAGGGATTAGACGCATCGGATCACGCTAACACTTTGGACTCGATGGTTCCTCGCTCCTTCATCGCCTGCTGAACCCAAGAGGGATCCCCTGCTGCCGGCACTAGGCATGATGAGGCTAGATGCTACCCTTTCAAACGTCCTCCCTCGCTGATCTGCTTAAGGTAGTTGATAGCAGCAACGTTGCTACTCGTCGGCTTAGACCCTCGCCGAACTATTCGCGAGTATGCGTACTACCAGCAAAATGGGCGATGGCGCCCCCGGTCCCGCGACAACGCGCTCGCATCCCTTAGCTCCAAGTGAGACTCATGTGGTATCTTAGGAGGATTTAAATGTGGCAACCAATATGAGATGCCTGGCTTTGCGCCGAAGTATAAAGTTATCATGCGCCGCCTTCTTCTGCACCCTAACTTCAACTCAAACCAGGTTCAATACCCAGTCACTCCTTTTAAGCCACTCCTTTGCTTAGAACAAATCCGCCAGCCAGGTCGCCATGAAGGGTTTACTCTCGTCTTCGCTTTTGCTTCTTACGGCAGCCTTTGGGCTTGCCAGCCCTATCAACCGCACCAGTGAGGTCGACCTAGTCGAGAAGAGAGCCGCTGGTTTCCAGAACACTGTGTACTTCACTAACTGGTGAGTTAAGGCGCCTGAATTTCGTTATATAGAGACTAACCTCATCCTAGGGGCATTTACGGGAGAAATTACCAGCCGGCGCAGCTGCCTGTTAATCAGGTCAACCAAGTTCTCTATGCATTCCTCAACCTCAGACCGGATGGGACCATGTATGCGCCCCCAACCCCCATAAGACATGATCCCAAGCTCTGAGCTAACCGACGCAAAGCTTCTCAGGAGATACCTATGCCGATCTCGAAAAGCACTATCCGGATGACTGTAAGTTTAATTCAGACGACCTGATTCGTTAGACTTACTTGGGCTAATTGTCCTGTAGCTTGGAGCGAGACTGGAAATAACGCGTACGGTTGTGTCAAGCAGCTGTTTAAGCTGAAGAAGGCCAACCGTCACCTGAAGATGCTTATCAGTATCGGTGGTTGGTCCTGGTCCACGAATTTTCCAGCGGTAGCCAGCAACCCGACCGCCCGTGCCAACTTCGCTAAGAATGCCGTCAAGTTTATGGGTGACTGGGGCATGGACGGTGTCGACATCGACTGGGAGTACCCGGCCAGCCCTGCTGAAGGCGATAACTACGTCAAACTCCTCGACGCCGTACGCGCGGAGCTGGACTCCTACGCTGCGCAAAACGCGCCTGGTTACCACTTCCTGCTAACTTCGGCCGTGCCCGCCGGCCCGAAGAACTATAACAACATGAACCTCCCCGAGGCGTCCAAGCGCCTGGACTACCTTTACCTAATGGCCTACGATTACGCAGGCAAGTGGGATGCCACCTCGGGCCACCAGGCCAACCTTTACCCCAGCACCGAGAACCCGATCGCGACCCCCTTTTCCACCGAGAAGGCCGTTAACGACTACCTCGACCTCGGCGTCCCGGCCGAGAAGATCGTTCTGGGAATGCCGCTCTACGGCCGCGCCTTCGAGGCCACCGACGGCGTCGGCAAGCCCTACAGCGGCGTCGGCCAGGGCTCCTGGGAGGAAGGCATTTACGACTACAAGGTGCTGCCGCAGGCTGGCGCCAAAGAGATTTACGACGAGAAGGCCGGCGCCACCTATAGTTACGACAGCGCCGCGCGCCGCCTCGTCTCGTACGACACCCCGGATATGGTCAGCAAGAAGGTCGACTACCTCCAGGGCAAGGGCCTAGGCGGCTCCATGTTCTGGGAGGCCTCGGGCGACAAGACGGATTCTGGCTCCCTTATCGGCACCGCCTTCAACGCCCAGGGCGGCTCCGGCGGCCTCGACAGGAGCCAGAACCTGCTCAGCTACCCCGGCTCCGCCTACGACAACATCCGCAAGGGCCTGAACTAAACTGCGGGACGGGTATCCCCCCACCCAGACGCACGCGTGCGCAATGCACCGCCACTGCGCCGCTGACGAGAGACTCACCTTATATGACATCGAAGACTGCCCCAGCGCGGTGTCTCGTTAGTACGGAAACCACGGCGATTGTTACCACATGCTTAGATGGACACGATGGACGGTTTCGAAGTCGTTGGGAATGGGCCTTCTCGGGTCAGGGATGATTAACCATATATCGCGTATCATTAGCTTTGTTGCAATATTTGTCTCCTGGATTCTTCATCTGTATATATTTCTACGCTTCGCATGTCCATATTGATTTCGTAGAATCGAGAGCGTTTTCTTTGCAATTATACCACTGTCAAATATTTGACAAGCTTGTGATCGTTCTGCTGCCTTCTTCTCATCAAGGGACGAACGCATCTTGGGTTTATTGTGGGGTCATTGTTATAGGTACCGTAGCTCCCGTCTCCATAATAGGCCCTCTTTAACATGAAGCGCATCATACCGGTGGACCCCCACCGTCTACGCACGTAAGTATCTGAATCGGCGCGGGGCCGTGAAGAGGCGCCGTAAAATGGGTGGAAATGATTTTAACAGAGAAGCTGACTTCTAATCCCGCGATCGCCGATCATCAGTCGCCGCGGTCTCCTCAGATAGGGTGGCGGATATGTACGTGGCGGCCAGCCTGGCTAAGGGGGCACGTTATAGAGCCTTCTCTTCACATGCATCGCGAGAGCGCAGTCAAATGCGGAGACGGAGAGCTTCGGCAACATTTTCGTTGCGGGAGTTGTATCTAGGGCGCGCGAAGTTATTTCATGTTCGACGGACGGACTTGGCAGCGCGGAGCGGCGGCTTGGCTCTTAAGAGGTTCGTTAACTTAGTTTGTGTCAGATCCTAAATGCGAAAAAATGTGAGGCCCCACACTATGGCGGGACACTATCAGGTCTTAAATCTCACAGTTTGGCTGATGCATTTAAAACCGACAACGCAGTGGAAATGAGGAATGTCAAAACGCACCTGCCTTAGTGGTATGCAGCGAGTGCATCTATCGAGATTCGCATACACAGTCCTGGCACACGAGAGAGCTGTTGCACAAATCAGAACCAGTCGGAGATGATGTGATATTCTAATTTTTCGCGTTGGTATCCCCTTGGCGCGGCGATAGGTGAATGTTCCGCTGGATAGACAGGGGGGAATGGAATGTAGAGTTGCAGATCACTAAGAGACTTTTGACGATGTAAGCAAAGCTGCACGGGTTTTCAGTCGCATATCTAGCACCTATATATGACCTCATTTCATACGATGGTCCAATCGCGGGCGGGATTATCAAGGGATGGACAAGACTCGGTTAGTAATTTAGAAGTAGGTTATCTAGCTATCATAATCCATATCGACTTGACGCTCTGGATCTTTATGAACCGACTGCACATCAAGGGACTTGCTGAAATGTGTTTTCTTGGCAGGTTTAGTCGATTTGTTATGGGGTAGAGCCTTGTTCGTGCTGTTCCTCGTCATAATTTCATCCTTCGGAGTTTGCAATGACGGCGACTAGCAATGTTCCAGTGGTCGCGCTTTGACTTCTGCCATCCATCTACAGCATGTACTCTCACCCACTTTCCGAAACTCTAGGTCCCTGGACTGCAGCTATCAGCGACATAAGTCTCATGATCTAGGACTCCAAGGTGGCCGAATCTTACATGCTCACGAACGTAGGTCCCCTACTGCCGGTGGTTTCTCGGCGGTCGGTAGTCGTAAAAGATGCTCGAGCTACACAGTAGATACGGTAGGCCGCGCTTGCCTTCTTCTCCGCTTGGTCA
Source organism: Monosporascus ibericus (assembly GCA_004154915.1). Taxonomy (NCBI): domain Eukaryota; kingdom Fungi; phylum Ascomycota; class Sordariomycetes; order Xylariales; genus Monosporascus; species Monosporascus ibericus. The sequence goes on along the minus strand of QJNU01000069.1, from coordinate 126,949 downwards.
TATAGTAAAATAGTTCGTATTTCGACTGACAACGTATGCACGGCGCAGGAAGGGCGGTCCGTATCGAGCCGAATGGAGTCTCGTTTAACAGCGCGCAGTCATATAATGACATTTACGGCGTGGGCCCCGGGCCACAAACTGTTTATGAAAGGTGCCTTCTACCATAGTGGCAGCTTCAGAAGCAAGCTCGGCATGACATCGATCATAGGCGAGACAGATTCCGAAATGCACAAGCAGATGTGGGGTTTACCTCGCCGCTGCGGTTTCTGAGCGCTCTGTCCAGGGACAAGAGCACACCATAAACGCCTCGATAGACAAGTCATACGCCTTGTCAGTACCAAAGGGTCGAGGCTGGAGGGAATCGACGTGACAACGGCTACCGAGGCACTTACATTCGATATCACTGGGTGACTTATCATTCGGGGAACCGTTCGGTGCATTGGACAATGGTAGGCGGTTTTGAGACATTGTAGGGCCTATCCTATGCCGTTCAAGGCCGGCGGTGATACACAGACGACACGCATCTTTAGACTGTCATAAGCCTAAACGCTTTCAAGCAAACGGAGGTCTTGTACGTGCTAATACCTTATCCCACACTGGCGACTATTGTTCTCGTGCTATTCGATAGTAGAACCGATAAGTAATGGATAGCGCAAGAGTCGACCAGAGACTCAGCGACGAGGCAGTAATGCGGTTGGCTGACAAGGCCAGGATCGTGTCAGCCATCGATAGCTGATATGTACCAGGAGGATCTTGCGCAAGACGGAACGTCCCGCCTGCCTAACCCGGATTCTCGAAGACAGGCCCTAGGGCAGTGACGGATAGATAGGTGGCATCACATGCATCTGAACTGGTGCTCGCAGGGAGTGATACGACGGCGGATTGTCTCCCTACCACCGTCTATTGTCTTCTCCTGGATCCGTCGACCATGTCTTCACCGATTTCTGCAGTTTGAGGCGCGTTCGGAAAGTACGCGGACATCACATATTCTTCCACGGATCGGCTACAGTACCTAAAGGGGGTCGTCATGGAGAGATTACGGATGCATCCTCTAGCACCGTTTAGACCCCCTCGGGTCCTGCCCGAGGGTGGGAATATCGTCGACGGCTATTCTCTTCCTGGCGGCGTTGGTAGCTCTGCACGCCATAAACTCGAATGCTCCCAGGCAGACTCGCTGATTGTATTGTGCTCCGGTACGGGTCATCGAGCCCGCCAATCCTCTTGCGGCTTGCTTATCTTCGGCGAACTTCCACTACCCGTGGTTATTCAAGCTAGAGAGGTATGTTGATTGTAAGGGGGGAGATAGTTTAAAGGCAAACAGCCGTGGTAAGTCGGTCCTCGTGGCTGCATAGGCACAAACCTAGCCTGGCTAGAGTTACGCTGTACCCTGGCCAAGTTGCTCTGAGTATATGAATTTAAACAGGCCCATCCGTCGCTAGATTGGCACAGACCGGCCTTGATGGTTCGTGCCATGAATAGAGGAGTCCGTGTCGAACAGGGGACCCGAGTGGACTACGAGCTGAGGCAAAGGTTGAGAACCGTCGCTGCGACTTGTCGGTTGTTTTGACGGGGGGACGTTTATATGACCGAGTTATATACCAACCAGGGTAATGAGGCAAACCGGTGGGCAAGGTGCAGTGCCGAACTATGGCAGATTGCTGAGTTTGGAGTGGCCAATAGATGAGCACCGAAATAAACAGTCAACTGAACATTGATGCGACACGATCATCAGCATTTGACAGTCTTCCCGTAGGCGCCTCCAGCAGCTTTCCTAAGTTCTATTGCGCGCTTGTAAGGCGGTGCAGTCGGAGGTTGAACGGGGTCTAGCGATACGTGGCCGGGCGGGAGTCGATAGGAGGCATCAGAGTCAAAGGCCGACAGATCTCCACATGCGATGAAAGGCGCGATCCATCGAATGTCTTCATCCCGTCGATTTCGCGCCTCTTCAGGCTCAATTTCAGTAATACCATGTTCATCAGTGGTTCTTGGGCAGAATGGAGCGTGGTTCCATCCCCCGGTCTCGGGATCCTGAAGCACCGTGGGCGGGGCGCGATGAAGCCTCTCATCGTTCTGCTGTGTCATACGAGACAGTCGGAATCCGACACCCAGTGGCTCTTCAAGACTAGCCGAGAAACCCTTCGGTGGGCGAAAGTTCAGGCACACGATAAAGGCTTCAACACTGCTTGCGCGCGAAGATCTCGGCTTCGCAACATGGACCTCCTCGAAGAAGATCTTGAGTTGCGCATACAGCACGTCCACATTCCTGCCCCGGAAGATCTTGGCAACAAATTTCCCGCCGGGTTTCAGGACACACAGAGCCAGGTTTAGGGCTGCAAATAACAACTGCGATTGGACGTAGATGTCGAGGTCGTGTAGACCAGTGACATCTGGTGCGCCATCGCTGAGGACTAGGTCTACCGGATGCGCAGCCTGTTGGCTCTTCATTTTTTGGTCGTAGTCCAGGTCTAGCGCCTTTAGGAGAAGCGGGACTGTTGCTGGATGGGTGATATCAGCCCGAAGCGTGACGATGCCCGGGAGCGGACTAATCGGCTGTAGATCAATCGAAACAATCTTGACGTCTTTTCGGGGTTGGGACTCCTGAGCTTCAAGTCTTGTCGCTGTCGTTTCTGCTGTGCCGGATAATTCAGGAGGCCCAAACTGCCCGAGCATCTGCTGGCGGAATTTGGCCTCGTGGTCTTGCCATGCCGACCGGCCAAACTTTTCACCTTTGATCAGAACCCTGGACAACACTTGAGACCAACTACCTGGTGCCGCACACAAGTCAACGACCCGTGTCACATTTGAAAACAGGTCGAACTCTAGTTTTATATCAGCATATATGCTGCTTCCAGCCAGGACGAAAGAATGGATGGGCAACTCAACTGACCCTCATCGAGCTGCAGAAGTTTGAAGGCACTTCTTGCACGCCAACCTTGCTCCTTAGCCAATCTATAGTAAGCATCGCGCTTATCTTTCGAGGACTTCCCCATTTTCGTGGTTATTACAACTGCCGAGGTGATTGAGAATATCTTCTCGGTTCTACGAAGACTGGGTTTTGAGAGCTTGTTCATCGAGTCACATGATCGAATGGGCAATTTTCACCCTCTTGGCGACAGTGACAGGAATGAATTAAGGTGTGGTCAATGCGGCGATCTAAGTTTATCTGATCTAATTTTACGGTTTCCCGGTCCTCTGTTTCCCGGTTTCTCATCTCGTTATCTCTTATCGATAACCCAACGTCCTGGAACTTTTTATATCGACGATTGACAGACATTGAACCGTCAAAGCACCCCGCGAAGCTCTCCGAAGTGAAGACGTCCCCACGCGCCGTATAGTCCCCTACGTCTAGGAGGCAAAATGGCTGGATCGAAGAGGAAGTCGGCTGCGCAATATGGCGATAACCCCAAAAAGAAATTAAAACCCCATCAACCCACCACGAAGGTATCCAAGAAAGTCAAACGGCCTGCGTCCGCCGATTCCTTACGATGGCGCAAAGCGAAACTTCCCGACATGCACAACGATGCCGAAGGTTTTTACGGCCTGGAGGAAGTCGATGATGTGGAAATCATCCGTAAGGATAGTAATACTATAGAATTTGTTCGGAGTGCCCCATCCTAAGATGATGCGTTAGCATACTAATGTAGTATCAGAGAGCGGCTGTGGCTTCCGGCGACGAAGCGGCTGAGAACGGCGAGGTTGAAAGCGAAGAATACGAATTCGAGGGGTTCGACGATGAGCCCCACAGCTCTTCCCAACTGATGACAAAAACGCTTGAGGAAGAGCCGCCCAAACCACCGAAAAGTGAGGGAGACGACGACAAGAAAACGAAGCAGAAGAAGAAAGATCAAAAGAAACAAAGGGTCTCAGGTAAAACGGAAGACACTGAACTGCAGACAAACGTATTCACGGGGCTAAAGGACGTTGATGAGCCGCAAGATGATATTGATCTGTCGGCCTGGGTTCCCTTGGACTTATCTCCCCAACTGCTTGAGTCTTTATCCAAGCTGAAATTCGCCAAACCAACGCCCATCCAAGCTGCTACTATACCTCACATCCTGGCTGGCCGCGACGTCATAGGCAAGGCCTCAACCGGTTCCGGAAAGACGTTAGCATTCGCCATCCCTATTGTTGAGAAATGGCTAGAATTGTTAGAAGATGAGCCTCAAAAAGAGTCGAAAGGCCCGCTAGCTCTCATACTGTCGCCGACGAGGGAGCTTGCACATCAGCTTACAGATCACATCAAGAATCTCTGCTCCGGTCTGCCGAATTCTCCCTATGTCTGCTCAGTAACCGGTGGCTTATCCGTGCAGAAGCAGCAGCGCCAGTTGGCAAAAGCAGATATTGCTGTGGGCACTCCCGGTCGGTTTTGGGAAGTGTTAAACTCCAGCTCAGAGTTGATGAGCGCGTTCAAATGGATTAGCTATCTGGTCGTGGATGAGGCGGATAGGCTATTAACGGAGGGGCATTTCAAGGAGGCCGCCGAAATCTTGAATGCTCTTGACAGGGTCGAGGTGGATGAGGATGGAGATGGGGCGGCGCCGGCATCCAGACAAACCCTCGTATTCTCGGCGACGTTCCACAAGGGCTTGCAGCAGAAGCTCGCTGGCAAGGGAAGATACGATTTATTGAGCAAGGAAGACTCGATGGAGTACCTTCTCAAGAAGCTGAACTTCCGCGAAGAGAAGCCTAAGTTCATCGACGTGAACCCCGTATCGCAGATGGCAGAAGGTCTAAAAGAGGGCTTGGTAGAATGCGGAGCGATGGAGAAGGTGAGTTAGCTCCATGGAATGGACCAGTCGCATGCTAATGCCTAATAGGATCTGTATCTCTATGCACTGCTGCTATTGTACCCCAACGTGCGGACGCTAGTCTTCACTAACTCCATCAGCGCCGCCCGGAGAATAACCCCTATGCTTCAAAACCTGAACCTCCAAACATATCCGCTGCATTCCCAGATGCCTCAGAAAGCACGGTTACGGTCGATTGAGCGATTCACGGCAACTCCCAAAGGCAAATCATCCATACTCGTAGCGACGGATGTCGCCGCTCGCGGTCTCGATATACCCGATGTCGACCTGGTGGTCCACTACCACGTGCCCAGATCAGCCGACACGTACGTCCACCGTTCTGGACGAACCGCGCGCGCAGACAAGACGGGACTGAGCGTCCTGCTCTGCGCCCCTGAGGAAGTGACGCCCACACGGCGGCTCATCTCCAAGGTACACTCAGAGCGCAAGGGCGGCGGCGGCGGAAAGAGCTTTTTCGTGCAGACTCTGGACATGGACCGGAAGCTGGTGGGGCGCCTGAAGCCGCGCCTCACGCTGGCAAAGAAGATCGCTGACGCGGGGCTCGCGAAGGAGAAGGGCAGCAAAGAGGACGAGTGGATGCGCAACGTGGCCGAGGAGCTCGGCGTCGACTACGACAGCGACGACCTGCAGCAGGCGGGCAAGTGGGGCGGGCGCGGCCGTGTCCGCAAGGAGAAGCAGGAGGAGGCGCGGGCTTTGACGAAGGGCGAGCTGGGCGCGCTGCGTGCCGAGCTTAGGGAGTTGCTGTCGAGGCGTGTTAACACGGGGGTCAGCGAGAAGTACATCGCCACCGGGATGGTGGATATTGATGAGTTGCTGAGAGGGGCAAAGGGTGATTTCCTTGGCAGAGTTGAGGGCCTCGATATCGGGTCTCTTTAAGCCCTTTGGTGAGGGATTTGTCGTGTCAAGATACCCAGAGATTACTGTCATTCTTATCTCTTCCAGTGCCGCAGTTGCCCTTTTATGTCAATTGACATTGCCGGCGCAGTCGATTGGATACACGTTCGTCCTATCCTTGCCTCTTACTTATCTAGTAAATAGTATGTGTCTTGGATTCCGCAACAACGGGCGCTACCATAGTTGCGGGGGTAATCATCACTCGATTAAGCAGCGCAACTTTGGATTCTCTCAGTGCTGTTATATCACATGTCGTCAGGTAATAGGTATTAAGTTGTTTCGCGCTGTCATTTGCAAGGTAGATACCTGACTCTATCCCCATCCTTTTCCTCACCTCCACCGCGACCCACCCCCAGACCCCAGATCAAGATCAACTTCGGCTGATAACACTTCCCCGCATATAGACTTCTCCCCCGTCTACATCAATCAAGCCCCCCTGCCATCTCAGATCGGTAAGTATTTGGTGCACCATGACGGAGTCTCTGTCCCCGGAGGTGTGTAGAGAAGACAGGTTTAGCAGTGACGCGTGCTATACAGGAGAGACCCCACAGCTGTTCTATAAGTGAAGAGTCGAGACATGGCAGAAAACACTTCATTGGATTTCAACATGGGAATTACGCCTACGAATGATGACCATGTGGAATCAACGAGTGTTTCGGTATGAAGAATAGCTTAGGACGGAAGTAGATAGTATGACGCGTCTCTTACGGAAACTTACATGTATTCCTTTTAGACAGAGGGTTTATGCCACTGTAAATAAGCCTCACAGAATCGTGCACATGGCCGCCAGTACGGACTTCCCCTGGGTTCACCCCGGTTCACCAACTTATAAAGGTTAATTAACCTAGTCAGCTCTGTACTAGCAACTCCTCGACTAGGTAGCGCAGAGGAAGGCTTTTCCTAGGTATTGGCATTAGAACAGTGATCTGTATTTTCCCGGCCAGCAGGCAATGGACGCTACTCTCAAAACGCACGATATTATCTGAAGCTTCAATATCGGCTTCGCTGCTGACACAGCCGCATACTCAATAGACACCTCATAGACGCCCCATGGCCTACTTGTCATTTTCATAAGCTGTTATGTGACAGTCAGTATACAGGGGTAGGGGAGCACGCGACCTACAGACCTGAACAACGTCTACCTAGGAGTTTAGATTGGATACTACTCCCCAAACTCATTTCTACCACTGAGTTCGCGCTAAACCGGTGTTTGAGTTCAGGGGTTGCGGCTTAAGGTTATATAATCTTGAAATAGGGGCAGATTAGGTTTCTAAGAACCTTGGAGGGCGCTCGGTGTGAGACGATATGCGACAACTTGAAGGTCCCGGGTTCAGGTAAGAGTTCGAACCAAGATGCAGCGCAGAAGACCCCGTCCTGCTATCCCCATGGGGAAGAAACTTGTGGAAGAAACAGCTAAGACAACCCTCACTTCGTGAAGCATCATCCCTGCCCACTGAGGCAGGCTCTGACCGTAATAGTTGGGCCACCTCGGACCACCTATGTATATCCCACCGCTGCCATCGATATACTCTGAACGGAATGCTTTTTAAACTAAACCGGAATGATTGTCAGCCCTTATATCCGTTACCAAAATGGACCGTTGCTATGCACCGAATCTGCAACATCCGATTGCTATGTTTGGCTTACGAGATATGAAGGCGGCTCGAACTATTATGGCGCCACCGAAGGGGCTTATGTGGGAATCTAAACTTAAAAGGCGTTACAGTTCACGATATCCTAAGTTAAGGTTCATCACTTTTTTTGAGGCGGTCGTGTTTAAAAGGTTGCTCCGCTTCTCAATTTGCGCTTCTATTGCTAATCATCTTCCATCTCATTCAGAAGCCCCTTATATCTATTCTGGGAAATATTGCTTCCTAAAGACGTTCATTATATGGAAAATGCACCAGCTCCCTACCTGAGAAGCTTGATATCTTCAATATGCCTGCGAATAACCTAGCCAACGGAGAGGCCAGGGGCGACTCTGCCATCCATCTCTCGACGTTGCATCATACTCCGGCTAATATCATAATTACGCCTGGGCAGGATGGCAACAAGAACAATGAGCACAGAGACGAGACAGCATTCGGTACGGTTGCTCTTGGGGCGCAGCAACCATCACTCACTGAAGATGGACTGAGGCACCAGCTAAAGGCGACAGATCCGGGCGTCATGGAGCAGCTGGGTTTCGGCTTCCCCTTCAAGAAAAAGTGGCGTATTCTTTGCATTATCTTCCTGATACAGGTCTCCATGAACCTCAACACCACTTTGTATTCCAGCGGTATGGCGGGCATGTCCGAGGAGTTCCACATCTCCACCCAGACGGCTACATGGGGTGCTGCCGTCTTTCTTCTAGCTTATGCCTTTGGCTGCGAGTTCTGGGCGCCCTGGAGCGAAGAGTACGGACGGAAGTGGGTCTTGCGGCTGTCGATGCTTCTTGTGAATCTCTTCGGCATTTGGGCCGCGTTCGCTCCGAACTTTAACCAAGTCATTGTTGCACGTGTCTTCGGTGGTCTGTCGACTGCTGGCGGCAGTGTCACCCTAGCCGTGGTCGCCGACTTGTTCGACCACGACGATCCCTGGTACCAAAAGGCGACTCTCTTCATCGTCGCTTCGTCCGTCGGAGGCTCCATTATAGGGCCGATTATAGGGGCTCCCATGGAGGTGTACCTACACTGGAGGTGGTGCATGCACGTCCAATATATCTTCGGCATATTCGTCCTGGGAATTCACTGGGTTTTCGTGCCCGAGACTCGCGCCACCGTACTCCTGGATAAGACCGCGAAGAAGATGCGTTCCGCTGGAATGAGCGTCTACGGCCCGGGTGAATTGGCCGCCGAGTATAAGAGGCTTGACTGGCGCGAACTATGCACCATCTGGGCACGCCCTTTCAAGTTCTTCGTCACGGAGCCTATCGTCCTGGTGCTATCGCTGCTATCCGGATTCTCGGACGGGCTCATATTCATGTTCGTCCAGTCGTTCCCCTTCATCTACCGTCAACGATGGCATTTCGACACCCTCCAGATGTCCAGCACGTTCGTCCCGCTATTTATCGGCTATGTCATTGCTTACTTCTCTTTCCTCCCGGCTATCAAACGTAACATCCGGGAACGAAAAGAAAAGCCCCACTGTGAACGCGCTCAGTACGAGGCCCGCTGTAAGTGATCTCAGCGGTCATTCCTTTCCCTCCTCCCCACCCAGCCATTGTTTCTTAATCGCTGACTCAGACGCTTAGTGTGGTGGCTCTTGTACACGGCCCCCTTACTGCCGATCGGTCTGCTCATCTTCGCCATGACGGCCACGATGCCAGGTGTGACAGTGCACTGGATCGGCTCCATGGTAGCTACGTGCCTGATCGGAATCGCCAACTTCGCCATATACATGGCCACCATAGACTACATGCTGCGCGCATACGGCCCTTACGCAGCATCGGCGACGGGCGGCAATGGCTGGGCGCGGGACTTCCTCGCCGGCGTGCTCACCCCCGCCGCCGTTCCTATGTACGAAAATCTGGGCGCGTTCCCGGCCACCTGGCTCCTCTTCGGTATCGCGGTCTTGCTGACGATCGCGGTGTACTTCATCTACCGGTACGGGGCCTACCTGCGCCACAGGTCCAACTTCGCCCAGTCCCTCGCGGCAGAGGAGAGCAGGAACGAAGGGGGTCTGGTCAACTTCCTCCCCAGTCTGCCCGGCAGCAGGGCCGTATCAATACGCGGCACCCCGCTCCACTCGCCCGTGATTCGCTCCCCCGTTCAATCGCCGTGTGCGACGCCGGCTGTCTCAAGGCCCAGTTCGCCGGTCCGCCCCGGGCTCGGCTCCCGGGGTATCTCGTGGTCCAGTTTCCCAGCTCCGAGTCTACAAGTGTCGCAAATGAACCCACGACCGAGGTCCCAGGTTGCCTCGCCAACTATATCTCCCCTAGGTTCCGGCAACCAGTTTGGCTCAAACCCGTAATAACGAGCCCGGCCATTTAACGTTACTAATTTATCAAAATGCTACGCGTAACGGTAACTGGGAGACGAGCACACCGTAAGCTAGTATAAGAGCCAAGATTATGGGTTTAGCAACTTCAGTCAAAATCCCTTCAAAAGTAGAAACCAGGAATATGAAAATTGAATAATAAAGGTTTAGCTAAGATAGTTCGTGGTTATTCGAATAGAAATATTAAGGGCAGATGATTACTCGCTTTCGAATGCCCTTTTAGGTGCAGTTCTCAAACTTTCAGAAACGAATCCTGATGGCCCATGCCAACCCTGTCAATCAGCAAGATATAAGTGGAGCTGCTGAAGCTGGTTGTTCCTTATCGAGAAGGTCAGGCCTTTTGCTTTGAAGGTTGTGGCTGCGCCAGCGGCGCAGCTATGGCTAGGCTTTGGAAGGCCTGTAGCTCTAGGTACCGACCCATTAAAAATTACAAAACCTTCAAAACAGGACCCTTCTTTCCACTCCCTTCGTTCCTCGGTACGTTAAAACGAGGGCAAAGGCGTAAAAAGTAGCAAGCTCGCAGGTAGGTAGCAGTAGATTAGACCAGTAACGCCTGCTCCTTTTCCCATATATGGGAGGAAAAGAGCCTATATGTACCTGTCAAACAGCCTGAGACTCGCAGCTTCATTCGTATATTGATTATTCAGAGGATAACAGCTACCTGTCTCTCGTTAGGGCAGAAGGGAATTAATCTCTCTCATACGGATTAGCTGCTACCCCTGTGCCCTCCACCCATTAGCGCGACATACGGGCCGATTCCTTCCGACCAAGGCCATTATATCCGATATTGAAATGGTATGAGACCCTGACATCACACACTGAAGCATATAGACCCTGTTCTACTAGGCACGTGACACTGAGGTCCAATCGATGACATTCTCGTATGGCAAGTCCCTCGCGGCCACACCGCCAATGACCAGCTGCTTTATATTCGTTCTAAAACAGTTTTCAACTACCTGTCAGTTACAAACCGGCCAAAGAGTCTTGTCGGACATGCGGCAGAAAGTGCCCTCAGTAATGTTCTTAGCCTCTATCTAGAAGATGCTACTAGGTACTGGACACTGAGGTCCAATTAATTACATTCTCGTATAGTGAGTCCCTCGCTGCCACACCGCCAATGACCAGCTGCTTTAGATTTGTTCTAAAACAGTTATCAACTACCTGTCCGTTACAAACCGGCCAAAGAGTCTTGTCGGACATGCGGCAGAAAGTGCCCTCAGCAATGTTCATATAGTCTGGGCCGAGGGAGGTAGGACTCTCGCAGAGCTCACGGCCGGTATGCTCAACATTGTCATCGATGACAAAATTTCTGAAACTTGGACCACTATGATAAGTTTCATTGGATCGAGGATGTCGTCGGTTTCCTTGGAAGCGGGCAGAGACTGGGTGTTTAGATGGGGCGTACGAAGTTGCTGTGGCATCGTCCGAGTGTAGGCTGTCGAGAACCCAGGCCGTGATCGAGGTGGGGTCTGTGTCGGGATAGTTGTGCATCTTGAATGGCGGACCTGCGTTGCAGAGATGGTCGATCATATCAGCCTGCTCGGAGGCGTCTTCTGGGTACCCAGCAACCTCCTTTGAAAATTCGGGCCAGTGGACCTGAAATCCAGTTTGTGGCGTATCATTGTTCTGTCAGGTATTCGGTTAGTAATGAACAATGTGAAAAGGCATGAGCGACGTTTGGGGGTGGTCCAGACGCTTAGGAGTACTTACGGCGTCGATCCACATGCAGGCGGGCTTCCAATCGGTGCCAGAGATGAAATAGTTCGAGTAGTACCAACTTCCACCGCACTGACGACCCCAGTCGCCTATCCACGAGTACTTGTCTCCGCCCGGCCAAGAGATGGCGGCATAGGCAATGCAGATGGCATTGTCGTTGGCGGAGAAGAGGGCATACGTGGCCTGCTGGGTGCTGTCGCTGTCATGGGAACGGTGATGTCGGCGAATCCGCCATTCTCAACAGTTCCAGGGTCGGCTACCATGCCAATGAAGTTGCCGGCCTCGTTGAACACCCGAACGTCCGGGAGGTCACCGCCTGCATTGATAAGACTACTGCCGTAGTCGAGCCCGACAGCGACCCTGACAGTGGAACCCACAGACTTTGGGGGGGCAAAATTGTCAATGCCGAACTGGATGATTCTAAGGACGTTTGAGAACACGCCAATTGCTGCGAACACAAATGCAGCTATAGCGAGCAAAGCAAGGACAGTGGAAGAAATATAATCTTAGTGCTGGAATAGGTAAACAGTGGAAGAAATACAATCCTAATGCTGAAATAGGTGAACAGTGAAAGCGTGAGTAAATATTGTTGATGGTTTGTCGAAAGGTTTGTGGATGAACAGGTGCGGGCTTGAAAGAAATAATAGTTGGGTTGGGCTTTGGAGGAAGGAGAGACGAGAGTTCGACTCCGAAGGAAAGATCGATGGAGGTCGACTGTGTGTTTGCTAGCTGCTGGGCTACGAACCGGACATTGGACGACTCGATAAGAATAAGTACAGACATGTAATGGAATGGAATCACGATAGCATTGTCTAAGACCCCGAAGCCATATACTCTATAAGTTTCCATTGTTAGGACTGAGATTGGCGTCCACATACACCTAAAAGACTTACTCTGATGACAGAACGTTAAAGTCAAACCACCCGATCAACGCCCCACCCCCTCAACGCCCCACCTGAATTTGTTACTTTAAATATATTAAAGATTGAACCCAAAAAATTAAAATATTTAAGTTTTATATAAAATCAACTGTAATATTTAAGAGAAGAATTATTATAAAATAAATAAAAATCGTAATTTATATAATTATATGTATAATCTTTTAAAAAAGCTATTTGATATTTATATTAACGTCTTACACATATAAGCGAATCACATATATAAGCGAATCACTTTTCTAGCCTTCCGCAGCAACAAATTCAAATAACATAACCATAATATATTAAATTAATTCAAATTAATCGGATTCTTTTTCGCTAGACGTATTTATAGCTTTTTCATAAGTACGCGTATTATGTCCGGGCTTGCCGTAAACGCCATATTTTCGTTTTTTTCGTTTTAACCCTTTTGCGACGACTGCCTTTAGCCGCTGTTAACTGCATTTTTTGATTACCCCTTTTCTTTTCGGCCAAAAAAGCTTGTCCTTTTTATATAATAAGTGTTCCTTTTTTTTATAGAAACGTTTGTTTTTAATCCTCCGACGTTTGCTTAAGATGTGGTTCGTTTCGCGTAATTAAACGTTTTCTTCTCGAAGAAAAGCGGCTTTATATAAAAGTAACATATAACCTTTTATTATAAGACCAGCCGATTTAATTATTCTTGTCGGAAAGTTACCTTGGTAATTTTTAATACTTTTTTATAAATAACGTCCTTATTTTATTGCTTTACGGATATTTCTGGGGGTTTTCGCAAGCGGGGAAATAAAACTAGCAAAAATAAAAGGGGAAACGGTTAATATAAATACAACTAAAGGAATTTTTAAATCGGATAAAACGTTATTAAAATCGAATGGAATAAGTCCAGCTTTTTAAAAGCCGGATTTGATATTATCGGACGTTATAATAGATTTGAACGTATCGTAAAAGCTAAAAAGGAAATCTTTTTTCGCAATATAAATATAATAACGTCGTATTAAATTTTTGATATATAACGAATAAACGCGCTTTAAAATAAAAAAGTAGGATACGTTAAAAGGTTAAAACCGATAAAAAGAATAAGAAAGTATATAAAACGTAATAATACTATTATTCGTATAATATTTTCCGAATTCCATCAAATAATAACTTTCGTAACCGTTGAAGATAAAAAAACGTTTAGTTTTTTTCGTACGCGTTCGAATATGTTTGCCGAAATAATAGATTTATTTTAAACTTAATTCGTTTATTATTTAATTATTATAACTAATACCGACCTTTTAATCGGTTAATAATAAGTTATTACGATATCAGGAATTAAAATAGGTTTTCCCCGCCAAAATAATAAATAACGGTAAAGCTTAACCTTATAAATTAATAATTTATATAGCTATAATTTATTTCCGATTTTATTAATACGCCTGTTTAAATTTTCCATATTTTTTAATATTTATAATTACTATGCCCTATATTATAAAAAGCGCCATTAAAAAGCCCGTTTCGTCGAAGTTATAAATATCCTTTTTTACGATGCCGTACTTTATAATTATAACCCGAATAAGTTCGAACTACTTGCGAAATATTTTTAGATTTTCGCATAATACCCTTTAATAATCGATCTTTCGATTTAAATGCGTTTAAAAAGTTTTTTGCCATTTAACAAAGTTCGACGCCTAGTTAATTCCGACGCGTTTCGCGATACGTTAGGCAAGCAGTATATTGGCTATATCTTTAACGTATTAAAGCCGGATAGGAAACGTTCGCGTATTTAAATCAAGGATTCGGTCGACAATCGATTTTTTTTCGGTCGGTATTAATCTTTATAAAGAAGGGATAATATCGGTTCGGACGTATTTACCGTTAAAACGGTATATTAAGGTAAAATATGGAATTTTATAAATAAAACCAAGCTTTTTATAATTAAATTTTAAGTTCCGTTTTTTAGCTTAAAAAGTTAAGTTTATTCTTGCTTCTTTTATAAGGCGTTTCATAATGTTGGTGTTAAGAAATGGACGATTAAGGATAGGTAGTTAAAATGGCTAAAAAAGTGATTCGCTTATATGTGTGATTCGCTTATATGTGTAAGACGTTATACGTTATAATAATTATTTCGTAATTACGAAACGTCATTATAACGCATTTTATTTATAATTTAAGCGTTTATGGTTATCTTTAAATATTGCGAAAAGAATTTCGAAAATTTTTTAAGGTTATTCGTTAACCTTAAAAAATCGATTAAACGGTATAAAATCATGTATAAAGCAAACCGTAACGGCAGCCAGGAAAGGAAATCCGTGGAAAAACTCTTGGGAATTCGTAGGTCGCGGGGGCGGCGTTATGCCGCTGCTTTGCGCCTGCTCAGAAGCTGGAATGTTGGCACCTGTAATGCCTTCTGGGGTCGGGATATCAGGTGAAGTCATAGCGAAGTTGCGACGTATCAACGACTGACCTAGGGTTCTGCGAGGTCTAGGTTAAGGCGTAATAATGGTAAGCTACCATGAAAGTTTGTTTTTAAAGGTGCAACAAACTATCACGGCGCTAATCGTCTTTAAAGGCTAGGTAAAGTATTCTATTATTGCACGAAAAAAAAAAAAGATCTATCTAAGAGGCGTGGTGCGCCTGCAGCTATATAACGTTATAGCTGCTTAGCTAAGCCGTAACGTTGGTACCGTAATATACACAATAAAAATAAAAATATAGACATAATAAAAAAGAAGATAAATAACTCGGGATCGAAAAAGGATTAAAGGTAAAAACTAGGCGGAATATAACTATGTATTAAATGAGGTACAAGTTCATAACTACAGTATTTAATATAATAATATAATTTATACGCAAATTTATAGAAGATAATCGGTTAGTTTACGTAATTTAAATTACGATTAAACTACTTTAAAAAACCGTTATTAAAAATTAACTGTTAAAAAAAGGAAAATAATTTTAAGAATAAAGTTTTTAAAAATTTCAGATTAATAATCGGTTAATCGCTAATTTACCATCAAATATAAATATCTATTTAGCAACTAATAAAAGATGCCAAATAAAAGTAACTTAATATACTGACATTTTAAAATTCATTCTACGACTAATTAGCAATCACCTTATTTAGCACTTAGCTGTCTCTTATCTTATATAATTAATGAAAAGATTTATATAAAATATTTATTTAAATTTAACGACGAGATGAATAAAGTTTTCATGTTATATAAGGTGCTTTACAGCTTAAAGCAAGTTTTTAGAATTTGGTATTCTATATTAATAGCCTTTTTAAAGAATTCAAGGTTTTTCATTATTAGACTTTAATATTAAGATATTCGTTAAATATTACCTTTATATTATTATTTATATAAACGATTTAATGTTGGTTAGACCTTTTAAGGCAGAAATAGCAGACCTGAAAAAGGCCCTATAAGATAAATTCTAAATAACGGATTTAGACCTTATTTATAATACTTTAAAATTAGCGTCATTTGTAATTATATTAATAAAATAACACATTTTAACTAAGAAGCTTATCTTTAAAGATTATTACGGACTTAATATAATAGGAAGCGTACGAAAATATAATACTTATTAAAGTTACCAAACTTTTAAAACTTCTTAATAATTGCGAAATTAAATAAATTGACGTTAAATAGTATGTAGAGCTAATAAAATGCATTATATGCGCTATAATAAGAATATAAAATAATATAATATATGCCGTATTATACTTTAGCCTTTATATAAAGAATCTTACTGCTTCTTATTTTAACGTCAGTAAAAGAGTTTTACGTTACCTTAAAAGCTTTATCGCCCTTAAATTTATCTCCCGGAGTAAGTTAAGTAATTTTTAAGGCTGGATAAACGTTAATTAGGTAGCTTATATATAATTTCGCCGTTTTACAGTAGGCTATATTTTTAATATTAGCGGTGACGTAATAAGGTAGTCGTTTAAAAAGATAACTTATTATACTACTCTTATCCTATAAAAATAAGTATATAAGTTAAACCTAAGCAAACCTAAAAGTCTTTTTAGTTATAAAGGTTACTAGTAAAGCTTGGCGCTACCCGGAACGAAATTATTGCTATAGTAATTTACGGTGATAACTAAGAAATTCAATTTTAAAACTCATAGTTTTATATACGTACCAAATATATTAACGTATATTACCATTTCGTTTACGAAAAGTAAGTTAATAAAAAAGGTGGATTTTAAATGTATTTATATTTTAAAATAAAATACCGATAAATTAATGGAAGTATGATCGAAAAATACGTTTAAATTCTTTAAGTACGTCTTTAGTTCAATATAGGGTAACTCTTTAATATAAAGTAAATAAAAGTATCGGAACAATATTTCTATTTTATAACGTTGAGATTAGTATCTTTTCCTTTATTGTATAATGTTTACGTAGATTAATATAAATACAGATATTTTTAGATAATATTGACTTCTTAAGGTATTGTGCATTATATTAACCGATTTTATCAAAATTATAGATCTGGGCGTTAATCGTGTCTTCCCTGGATAATTAATGTGAACTATTTAAAACTTATATAAAACCAAAAGTACTTACTAGCTAATATTTCTTTTATATATAATGAATATAACGCCGTCAATATTACTTAAAACTATTAACGCGTTACTATTTAATTTTATTATTTTGAAATATAAGGTTAGAAAATCTTATAATAATTTTAAGATCTAATACGTAACGGTAACATTTTATACGTTTATTTTAGGTTTATCTTTTTTCATAACGAATCAAATTAAATTAATTAAGAAACATATACTTAATTCGAACTTCCCGGATTTTCTTTAATTATTTTACCGAGCCGGGACTAAAATACGACAAATATATCTGGATCGGACTTTTTAAAGTATTTGATAACTTATTAGCTAATAATTATGAACTAAAAACATTAATATATATTTATTATTATAGTAATAAATAAAATAATTATCGTATAATCCCAGCGAGCAGGACATATAAACGAGTGAGACAGTTGTTCTAATATTTAATTATTTAATTATATTTACTTACTTATTATACTATAATATGAAACGATTTGTAAAACTATCTAAAAGATATTTAGCTATTTAAACTATAATAACTCGAAACTTAGTTTTAGAAAATTTAGTTCTATTTATAACGTTTTATATATTACTTTAAAAGCGCAATTCAACGGTAAATACGTCCGATCTAATAATAATTTAAATTTTAAAAAATTAGCGCCAACCGAAAATGAAATTATGTTAACCGAATTCTTAACTTAAATACGCGAACGTTTCCTGTCCGGCTTTAACATGTTAAAGATATGGCGAATTTATTGCTGGTTTAACGTATTACGATATTCGTTAAAATTAACTAGGCGTCGAACTTTATACAACGGAAAAATAAACTTAAAACGTATTTATATTAAAAGATTAATTATTTATATATATTATATAAGCTTTTAAATATATTTCGTAAATAATTTAAGTTTATTTAAGTCATAATTATAAAATATAATATCGTATAAGAGAATATTTATATTTTTAACGCTATTAAGTTGTTAATAAAGTTTTTAGTAATATACGATATAGTAATTATAAATATTAAATGGGTAAAAGTTTTAAATAAACGTAATAAAATAACCGGAAATAAATTATAATCATATAAGTTATTAATTAATAAAGTTAAGTTAACGTACCATATAAGCGAGTCGCGCATATAAGCAAGTCGCGCGGTTTTTGGCACCTTGCAACAATAAATTTAAATAACTTAATAATAACATATCGCATTAATTAAAATCAATCGAATTCTTTTTCGCTAGACGTATTTACAACTTCTTTACAAGTACGCGTATTATGCCCGGGCTTGCCGCAGACGCCACATCTCCGTTCTTCCGTTTTAACCCTTTTGCGACGACCCCCTTGAGTTGCTATTGGCTGTATTTTTTTACCACTCCTTTTTTTTGGGGCCAGAAGAACTTGTCCCTCTTGTATAGTAAGTATTCCTTCTTCTTGAAAACGTTTGTTTTTAGTTTTCCGACGTTTGCTTAAGATGTAATTCGTTTCGCGTAATTAGGTAGCTTCTTTCTGAAAAAGAGTATTTTTGTGTAAAAGTAATAGATTACTTTTGGTTAGAAGATTAACCGATTTAACTATTCTTGTAGGCGAACTTTTTTGATAATTTTTAATCTTTCTTTTTAAATAACGCCCTTATTTTGTTACTTTACAGCTAGTTTTAAGGGTTTTCGTTAAAAGGGAAATGGAACCGGCAAATATAAGCGAGGAGACAGTCGGCGTAGGGACAATTAAAGAAATATCTAATTCGGAAAAAACGTTATTAAGATCGAATGGAACAAAACCAGCTTTTGCGAATCCAGATTTAATGTTATCGAACGTTATGGCAGCTTAAAAGGCGTCGTAAAAGCCGGCGAAAAAAATCTTCTTTGGCAATATGGGTATAATAACGTCGCATTAGGTTTTCGATATACTACGAACAAGTACGTTTCAAAACAGAAAAATAAGATACGTTAAGAGGTTAAAGCCGATACGAAGAATGCGCGGGCATATAAAGCGTAATAATGTCGTAGTTAACGCAGTATTTTTCGAATTCCATCGAATAGTAACTTTCGTAGCCGTTAAGGATAAGGAAACGTTTCGAACCTTTCGTACGCGTCCGAGTATATTTGTTAAAATATTAAATCCATTTTAAATTTAATTTATTAGTTATTTAATTATTATTAGTTAATGCAACCTTTTAATCGGCTGCTAATAATAGGTTATCGCGGTATTAGGACCTAAGGTAATTTTTCCCTACCATGATAATAAATGGCGGTATAACCTAACTTTAGGAATTAATAACTTAAATAACTATAACTTATTCTTTATTTCCTTATTACGTTTATCTAAGTTTTTTACATTTTTCGGCATTAATAATTACCATACCCGTTATTATAAGAAGTCCTATTAAGAACTTAATTTCGTCGAAGTTATAAATATCTTCTTTTATAATGTCGTATTTTGTAATAATAGCTCGAATAAGTTCGAACTATTTGCGAAATATTTCTGGGTTTTCGCATAAGATTTGTTAATAATCGATCTTCCGATTTAAACGCGTCTAAAGTTTTTTTTTGCCGTCGTACAAAGTTTGACGCCCAGTTAATTCTAACGCGTATTGCAACACGCTAGGCTAGCAATAAATTTGCCATATCTTTAACGTACTAAAGCCGGACGGGAAACGCTTTCGTATCTAGGTCAAGGATTCGTTCGATAATCGATTTTTCTTCGGTCGGCGTCAATTTTCTTGAATTGGGAACGGTATCGGCTCGGGAGGATTTTCCGTAAATTCGATCTCTTAAGGTAGATTCGGGGACGTTATATATAATACGAAACCGTTTATAATTAAGTCGCGGGTCTCTTTGCTTAGCCTGAACGGCTAGATTTATCCTGACTTCTTTTGTAAGCCGTTCCATATTGTGAGGTTGAAAAATGGGCAATTAAAGTTAGGTGGTTGAAATTGTAAAGAAAACGCGCGATTCGCTTGTGTGCGCGACTCGCTTGTGTCATACGTTATTGAATTGGGACGGGGCTTATCGAAGCTGGTGTATACAAGACATCTTGACTGGTTGCTTGGAAGAAGGAATTGTCGGGCGTGCCTTCGTTCTCTAGAAGACTACATATAAAAGTTGCCAGGTCAGAACTTTATAGACCGTCGTCGACCCACTGGATGTCGCTCCATTGGAGCCCACCGGCGAAATGAATAGAAGCAGCTAGAAACAGAGCTGCAGCAAAGCTGCAGCAGAGCTACAGCTGCACCCATACTGCACTCTACACCACTTCATTATATCATTATTAATTATTTCAATTCTTATTATTACGATAGTTTATTGTTAACCGATTACAGGATTAATTTTAATTATATAATAAATTAAATAAAAAACGAATTAAATTTAAAATAAATTTAATATTTTAATAAAGATATTTAAATGCGAATAAAAAAACGAAACGGCTTTTGTTTTTCCCTTAACAGTTACGAAAGATATTATTCGATAAAATTCGAAAAGATATTACGCGAATAATGATATTATTACGTTTTATATACTTTTTTATTTTTTATCGGTTTTAACTTTTTAACGTATCTTATTTTTCCGTTTTAAAGTACGTTTATTTACTTTATATCTAAAATTTAATACGACGTTATTATATTTATGTTGCAAAAATGAAAAAGAATTTTCGCCGAGTTTATAACGCGATTAAAGTTATTATAATATTTGGTAATATTGAATCCGGATTTGCGAAAGCTGGATTTATTTTATTCCGTTTTAATAATGTTTTTTTCTTTTCCGAATTAGAAATTTTTTAAATTATATTTATATCGATAGTTTTTCCATTTACTTTCGCCGGTTTTATTTTCCCGTTTATAAAAACTTTTAAAAATATCCGTAAATAATAAAATAAAAAGGTAATTTATAAAAACGAATTAAATATTATTAAGGTAGTTTAGTATTAAAAATAACTAAATCGACTAATTTAATAATAAAAGGTTTTTAATTATTTTAATATAAAGCTAAAAGAAATTTCGGGAAAAAAGTTTCAATTATATGAAACGAATTATGTTTTAAGCAAACGTCGGAAGGTTAAAAATATACGTTTTTAAAAAAGAAAATGTAATATTTATTATATAAAAATAATAAGCTTCTTTAACCGAAAAGAAAAAAGATTGTAAAAGAATTTAGTTAATAACGGCTAAAGGTAATTGTAGTAAAAAGGTTAAGACAAAAGAACGAAAGTGTAAGGTTTATGACAAGCTCGGATATAATGCGCGTATTTATAAAAAGGCTATAAATAAGTTTAACGAAAACGAATTCGATTAGCTTAAATTGATTTATTACGTTATAATTACTTTATTTAAATTTCTCGTGGCGGAATGTTAAAAAGTGTCCCATTTGCTTGTATGTCCCGTTCGCTTGTACGTCCCGTTCGCTTGCGTTATACGTTAAAACTAAACCAAATTTAATATAAAATTATAATGTTATATTAACAATTACGGAATTAAGTCATTAGAAAATTATACTTTAAAGTAAATAACGTACCTTCGTTAATTACTTACGAAATAAAAATTATATAATAAAGGTTAAAGTTTATTACAATATTAACATCTCGTTTAATAAAAAAAAAGTTTTATTAATATCTTAACGTAAAGTTTAAAAATAAACAAATTTTAAAAACTTTAAATATTAAAGCCTTAACGATTTAAGCTTTATATATTATATTATATTAAAAGTATAAATGAATGAAAATATAATATAAGTAATTATATAATATTTACGGGTTAATAATAAATTAGTCCCGGGTTGGAATTTTAAGGAAGTTATTGGTATGGGTCAAAATAAGAATGTTGGAAAATGAGGTAGCTGGGACACCCCACATCTGTGGCTACATATATGAGAGCTACCCTCCCATATCCATGCTGTAGAACTCTCTAACTAATCAATCAATTAATAATGCACTCATAACCTGCGTCTACTTCAACATAATGCATGTGGAGTTCACTTGGGATAAGCAGAGGTGGGAATGGTAGCATTACGTACCGGCCTTCGAAGAAACGAGACTCAGACTCGGGACCCATCTGACTCGCCTCATAGGGAGTGCGGTGCTGGCGGAGTTGATCGATCTGGGAACCAGAAGGATAGGAACGACCCAGCCTTGCGCTTAAGAGAACAGCAAGAAGGCCTTTTGGGACTGCGTGTAGAATGTAAGGGACTTGTACGCTGATATGCACTTTCCTTACTTTCCCTCTCGTAAACGGTCCTTCCAGAGGGAAACAGCATGACGTCTTGAGACATCTTAGACCTGTCTCTTGAACGTCATAGACTTGAGTAGATAAACAAGACGATGAACCGTCTTGAGATAGCTTACTCTTGATCATCAATGGAAGTGGGATTTTCTCTTAAATACGTTCTTGCCTCATTGTCTGTCGCTCCGCCTTGGGCAAATCAGAATAGTACCAGCCCCTATTTGGGCTCTAGTGCAATATCTATTTTCGATCAGCGTGGTGCACGATGAGAGCGGAGCGGAAAAGGAGCATTGTACAGGGTAAATATTAAAAAATTGGGGCTCAGTTGTAGGCGGTTCTGCTATTCGTAGCGGCTTAATACGGACCACTTTGTCTATTGCGTCGCAACATGTAACATATGTTACTTTCTGTTAAGATACGGATGTGGCTCTAGGGATTGTTAGGTGGTGGGGGTGGTGGTGTAGAGGGTTTACTAGCGGGACGGAGGGGTGGGCGCGTGAAGGCCACTATTTGTCAGCTAGCTGGGGGGTGCGTAGTGTTGCGTAGCCACTGCACCAAAAGACTGTATTGATAAGAGCGCACTTATTGCGCTACTTATCTGACACGTAGCGCACCCCATATACGGAAAGGTCACCTACTGATCGGCCCATATGTGTTCCGGAGCTAAGCTACTTAAAGTTGTATGAGTGCAACAGCACCTGCAACTGACCTAATATAACAACACAACTGATATCCCCTATATCTGACAATTAAGAGTCTCATTCGCTTAATTCCCGTATATATCAACTAATCAGCTGCTGTTAAGATGATATAGGCTGTATATCAGTAGCAATTATTTATATATTTCAAATAACAATAATGGCGACCGCATAGTTAACGTCCTTAATCATCTATAAGGGACCTAAGGATTAAAACCGCTTTAAAGGTAAATTCCAGATTAGAGCACGCGCTTTTAATATCTGGGATTATATCGATCTTAATTAGTTACTTAAATAACCTATTAAACTTACGATACTTAAGATGGCCACCTATTTCAAAAAACGATTTCGTTAAATAATAACGTAAGCGGCCAGTTTATCCATTAAAGGAACCATATAAGTCGAAAAGGTCGATTAAATAAGTTACTTAATAAATACCCTTAAAATAACGACCGAAAGTAAATAAGTTTATAATTAAGATTTTACGGAATATATTTATATAAATTAAAAATACGATATCTTTCGTAAAAGTATAAATAGCCTGATAAATTAGGTTTTAAAATCGGTATTTTTTAGCAATTAAAGAAACGAATTTTTTTCCAAAAAAGAATTTATAGGAATGGTACGTCAGGTTAGTTAAGTTTAACAAGATGTACGATAATAAGCTTTTAATTAATACTTAACGAAAATACCGCAACCGGCTAAAATAAGCCTTAAAATTAACAAAAAAGCGAAACGAATAAATCGGGAAATGGTAGAAGATTATGGCCTAAGGGTAATAATATAGAATCTGTAACGAACCTGTCATACATCCACCTGGAAGTATGAGCAGTATCCGAAATGGGGTCTTGATTTGCAGGTAACAATAGGGCGAAAAATGATTCATTAGGGGTCTTGTTCGTTAAAGAGATTTAAAGACTCTTCCCTTAATTAAAGAACGGTACAGTTGCCTCTAGTTAAGAGCTTAGATTAATAGCTAAGGAGCGAAACTAAGTAGGTATTATCTATATGGAAGACCGGGTTATATATATCCTTATTCCTTAAAGTGAGTGTATCGCGGATTTGTATGATCTGTATGATCTGGCTTTTAGATCATCCAGATTAACCAGATCACCTTAAAAGCCAAGTTTTCTTTATCCGGAGTTTAGCCGTAACAGGTTCGTACTAGGTTATAAAGGTAAGTTTCCTTAAGATAGGAACCCCTGTTCCTATAACATTATTTCCCCTTTCCAAGAATTTTGTTTTAAAGATAAGAACCGCAAGTTAGCTACCTTATTATGTTAGAAAGTTCCCAAATTTGTCCAGCTAACTTTATCATAACAGGTCGTATTCGGAAAAAAAAAAAAAAGCTTCGTTTGAATTAACGTAATTCCCGTAATATTCGCGCTGATTTAATTAAAAAATTTAGCATTAAAGCTTTTCCTTGTTTTAACTATATTCGATTGGGAGAAATCGATTGTTATTACGTACCCGAGTACGTAAGTTGTGGTTATTGTATTCGTTAGTAGCGTCTATTTTGTAACGTTTTCGTTATAAATTCGTTTTAAAAAATAAATAAAACGTAAAAGCGTTTGCTACGGAAGCAGCGTAAAATTAAAGACGACTTTTTAACGTTTCAGGAGTTTGTAAAAAGGCAACAAAAGGCGGTAGAAAAGAGGTTAGTCGAATTGCGGCGTTAATAAGATAAGAAATTGCGGGAATTTGTTAGAAAATTAAGGCGATTACGCTTTTAATAGGATCTTTTTAAAAAAAAACATTAAAGATGTTAAAGGAAGGTTTAGAATTAAATTAATTAGAAGAACGGGAAAAAATAAAAAAAGAACGGCAACAGGTAGAAGTAAAGCAGGCGCAGTTTGCTTCCAAGATAGACGTTATGGCGGAGGCGTTTACTTCCTTCGATTAAAACGCCGCGGGTTTAGATTTAAGCGGGGGACCTTTGTTGCCTGCGACCTTGGCCGCGCTGGAAACGGTCGGTCAGGATTTTGTCGGTGGAACGTTTTAACCAGGTTTATTGCATTCGTTAGGTAATTAAATGGTTTTTAAGTATTTTCTTCGTGTAAGTACCTTTCTTATTTAATTAAATATTGAATTTTGTTTTTAATTATTTTGGAGTTCAGTATCCTTTCGACTTCGTATTCGTTATCGTTTTTTTCGATTTCCAGGCTTGTTTTTAACGGGACGTTTTTAAGTATTAATTTAAGTAAGGAAATATAAAAAACAGAGTATATCTTTATTATCTTAAGTAATAACAGTCGGTAATTAGTTTTGGAAATAACCTTATTAATCTTAAACGGATTAAGTTTCTTAAAATTAAGTTTATCGCTGGATCTTTTAGTTTTAATTTGTAAAATATTTGTCGTTACGTTTTGTTTTTAACGTAGCAGGTAGACCTTATTTCTTCTCGTTAAAATTAATCCTTTAATTCTTTTTTTATTATAATACTGGGTTATTTTTTATTGGAGAAAACGTAATTCGGTTCGTAGGCGGGATTATATTATCTTGATTTCCGTTATTATTGTTTCTGTTCGGGAAGTTATGGTGGTAATTGCAGGAGCTTTGTATGCCGATTACGCTGGTCGTTAGGTTACTGCCTCGTATCCGTAAATAGCTGTATAGGGGGATACGCCCATATTTTCGTTAGTAAACGTATTATAGGCTATTTGTGCTAATGGTAATAGCTTTACCCAATTGTTTTGTTGGTAATTAACATAACTTCGAAAATATTGTTCCAGGGTCTGGTTTAGTCGTTCCGTTTAACTATCTGTTTATAGGTAATAAGCTTTTAAAAACTTAAGCTTTGCACTTATTTGTTTAAAGAAGCTGGTACCAAATTTGAACGTAAAAAGTTTATTTCGATCAGAAATGATCTTTTTTGGTATTCCGTATTTGTCAAGGTAGTACCGAATAAATGCATAAGCCAGTTGTTCTGCCGTCGCAGTTCCTTTAAAAGGTAGAAAATACTTATATTTGGTAAGTCTGTTAACGATCACCTAAATTCCGTCGTATTCGATTTTAATAATTAGATCTTTAAATAAAGGAAGGCTGGTGATAAAATCCTAAGTTATAGTGTTTTATGCTTTATTAAAAATATTGGTAGGTTGTAACAACCTATAGGGTTTATGGCGTGCTATTTTGGCCTTATTATAGATGTTATAATTTTTGATAACTTTTTTAATTACCTTACGTAATTCTGGGAAATTATATTTTTCTTATAGTCGTCGGGTGGTTTTGAAGATTTTTTGATATTTATGTAATAGGTTTTCGTAAAATTCTTTTACGAATTGTTTTTGTTGGTTCCTAGGAACGTAGATCTTGCCATGGTATAGTAGCTGATCTTTTGGCTGTCCTTTTAGCTATTGGATCTTTTTCTTTTTTTTTTGGTTTATGTCGTAGGAATTTCGAAACCTCGTTAAGAGTTCGGGGGTTGGTTTTTTTAGGATCTCGTATAACTGTATAGTGCCATCTTTGTTGTATTGTAGCATCTGTATGCTTCGTTTAGGAACCTTGGGATTATAATTATCTTTACGATTGAAAATATCCGCTTAGATGTTCTTTTTCTTTTAATATGATATATTTTAAAGTTAAACCTTAATAGCAAAATTATCTAACTTTTGTATCGTTTGTTTAGTTTTTAAGTTTTTATGAATCGAGTAAGGTTTTTATAATCGGAGTAAATATTAAAAAGTTTTTTGGTTCCGTTAAGAAAGGGCTTTTATTTCTTAAAAGCGTTAATAATTATTAACAGTTCCTTATTATAGATTAGGTATTTAAGTTTTGCATTTTTAAGTACCTTCGAATAGTAAGCTATTGGGTACCATTTGTCGTTATCCTTTAGTTATTCCAGGACGGTATTTAATGCATAATTTGAGGCGTCCGTTTTTAGGCATTTTTTTTTGTTTGCGTTAGGTAGTTTTATTATGGGTTTATTAGTGATTGCATCTTTTAAAATTTGGAATGTTTTTTTTGCATTTTTTGGGAGCTTAAATTTCTTATTAACATACTTTTTAATAGTAAGTTGCGTTAATGGTTTAATTATATTTCCGTATTTTTTAATTAAGTTTCGTACGTATTCCGTAAATCTTAAGATTTGTCGGATGTTGGTAATAATTGCTTTATTAAAGATAGGTTAATTTTTAACTGCTTTTATTTTAAAGCGTTAAATCTGAATTTGACCGGGGGTAAGTATATATCCCAGAAAATCTAGTTTTTGCGTATACCATACGCTTTTGGCTAGGTTAATTCGAATATTCGCCTTATTTAAGGTTTTAAGTATTTAAATTATATGCTGTTTATGCTCCTCCAGAGTTTCGGAGTAAATGAGAATGTCGTCGAGGTAAACGAATACGAATTTATCTAGGTATTTTCGTAAAGTGGTTATGATTAGGCGTTGGAAACTGGCGGAAGTATTAATAAATTTTATAGGTATTATTCGGTATTCGTAAAATCCGTATATCATTTTAAATGCGGGTTTTTATTTTTTTCCTTAGGTTATTTTGATACGGTAATAACCGTTTCGAAGATTAAATGTAGTAAATTATTTAACTTTGTTAACGTTTTTTTTTAATATATTTATAAAGGTTAAAGGGTATTTATTTTTAATTATGATGTCGTTAAGTTATTTATAGTCGATAATTTTTCTGAAAATTAGGTTTCCGTTTTCGTTAATCTTTTACTTTCCGTTTTTGGTTTTTGGTACCATAAAAACGGGGTATCCAGTAAGAAAATTAAAAGGTCGGATATATCCTTTCTTTAAATCAAGTTAAATAGTTTTTTATAAGGTTTTTAACCTTTTAAAGTTTATGTAATAAATTTTATAAAGTTTAGGATAATATCCTTTTTTAATAGGTATTTGGTAATTTTATTAACCATATAATAATAACTTATAATCTTTTTTTTCCTTAAATAATTTTTTTAATTTTTGATATTTAGGTAATATTATTCCGGCTTAATTTGGCATTTGTACCTCTTTAATAATATAACAGATTTCCTGTTCGTTTTTTTCGTATAAGTTTTTGTTATTTTCCCGGGAAAATATTTGGTATTTCCAATTAATATATGAATTGTTGGTTCTGAGCCATGGCATTCCTAAAATAATATCGTATTTAAAAATATCGGCAATATCTAATAAGATTCGTTCTTAATATTTTTGGATTCAAACGGGAAGTTTTTCCGTTTTTCGGAAAATTCGTCCGTTTTTATATTTAGATAGGTTTCCGTTTACTATTCGTAACTTGTAAAATTTTAACTTATATCTTTACAAAACTTGATATTTTTCTGCCGCCGCGGGAAAAATAAAGTTACCTTCGGTTCCTAAATTAATTATGGCTTTAAATATGCTATTTTTATATTAAAATAGAATTTTAATTTAATTACGTAATCCTTTTATTATCTTGCATAAGGTCTTATATATTAAAATTCCTCGATACCTTATTTTTAAGGGCCTTTAACATTTTTTAATTTATAATAATATCCAGTTCGAAAAAGTCTTTATTCGCGTACTTTTCGAATAACGTATTTAATATATTAATTGTTTTTGCATTTAAATTATGTTTTCTTGCCATATCTATATTCGAAAATGATTGTTTTTTTCGAGCTTAATCCTTGATTTTGTATTTTTCGAATTATATAATTAAAAATATAAATTTTCGAAAAAGGTACTTCCATATTTAGAAGTTCGTATTTAATGCAGAATATCAGAGAATAATATAAATATCCTTGCGATATAATTTTTTAACTTTATTTTAATTCGGGATATAAATAATAAGACCTAGGGTATTTTGGCTATCGGGAAGTTTTTATATATCTGCATTCGTTATCTAATTTAATGGGTATCTTTTCGTTTTATTTAGGCCAAAAGTCGTTATCTTCTTTAACTTTAAGATATATAAAATAGTTGTCGACGTAACAAGCAGTAAAATATAACGACTTATGTTAATTTTCTCGGGATCTGGTATGTACCGTATATTCGGGAAGCTCGTAAAGCTTCGGAAATAACTATCCGTAATTACTAACGTCGGGCCGGAACTAACTATTTTTATCGTACGTCTTATATTAAAATATATCAAAATAGCAAAAGCATCCTAGCTTTATAATTATCCTGGAAATCGTTTATCCGGGGTAATATTTGCAAGCTTTAACCTTAAAATCCTAACAAATAAGGCAATCCTCGTACTTTAAAATATCATTCTAAATTTAAATAATAATGGTAATAATAAATTCTGGCTAAAAGAAAATTAAACTAACTTTATTTTCTTTTTTTTTCCTTATTATCGGTTTTTTATTCGGCTATTTTGGCTTTTTTCTGGAATTAAAAAATCCTTCCTTTTTTGGAGTTCCTTTTTGCAAAAAAGCGATATTTACTTTTAAAATATCCCTTTTTGCCATAGTTAAAATATTTTATATTAAATTTATCTTTTTAAGCTTTTTTCGAAATAATATTTATTTCTTTTTAAAGCTTACCTTTATCCTTTTTAATTCGGCTATTAAAACCTTTATTGTTATTTCGTTTATTAATTCCTTATTTCTTAAGGTATTAATTAAAAGTACGTCGGTTAATAATAATTGCTTTGTTAGTATACTTTTTAAATAATCCTATTTTAAGTACCATGCATATTTTATCTTTAACTTAAAGTTTTAAGTTATCGTAAAAAGGATAAAATAACGCGCTTTTGGGTAAATTAGAAATTATGACCAAACGGTTAAATTCCGTCATATATTCGGCGGCCGACTTGGTTTAATGAAAAAGGTATAACTGCTTTATTGCGTATTATTCCTTATCTGGATTTCCAAATATAACTCGTATTTGGTCCTTAAAATAACGGTAATCGTTAAAAATATAATTAATAATATTTAAAAGTTCCTTAAGGTAATTTTCCAAGTAATCTTTTATAATAGGTTTGAATTATAGGAAAACTCGTCGAATAAATAATTAAAAAATGGACATTACTTTTTAATAATTTTCCGTTAAAAAGTTTTAGTAAAACTTAAGGTAAGTTTTAACTTAAACGAAAAAATTTTTTATATTTATAGTTTTATTATAGGGTTTTGGGGTAATTAGCTTATAGCCCTTAATCTCCGGCATTCCGTAATAGCTGGGAGGTGGAATAATAGCTTCGCGGTACCGATCAAGGCCGAACAATAGGGGTGCTAGGGTTCTTTTTTCCATTCCTTAGGTAGGTTAAGCCATATTTTTTTTAAGGGGTTAGGATTTCTTCTTTTTATCCTTTTCCAAGGCTTAGATTCTGCATAACAGGATCTCCATTTTTTTTAAAGGAAAGCTCTTTTTCCTTTCCCTTTAAATCTTAAGGTTTCTGGACCTTTAGTTTTTTTTTTTTTTTTCCGAATCTCCTTAAACCTTAATAATATCCTTTAAAACCGGGGTTAATTGTTAGATTTAAAAAAAAAGATTTTTTTTTACCTTTAGTTATAGGAGGCATAATATTATTAATTAATTAAAAAACTTTTTCTATAAAAAATAAATTGTTTAATTTGGTTATTAATCCCTTATTGGCTTAAGACGGGAATCGGGTGTACTATTTATTTTTTAAACGTTGTTCTGTAATATCGTCTTTATTAAGTTCAGAAAAGCTTATACCTAACTAGGCTTGGAATTATCCGTCGGTTATTAATTAAGGAACTATCAAAATATAACGAACTTATTATATATCCACCCTGGAAGTATAAGCAATATCCGAAATAGGATCTTGATTTATAAGTAATAATAAGGCGAGGAATAATTTACTAAAGGTTTTATTCGTTAAAGAAATTTAAAAATTTTTCCCTTAATTAAAGAACAGTATAATTGCTTTTAATTAAAAGCTTAAATTGATAGCTAAGGAGCGAAACTAAGTAGGTGCTATTTACATAAAAGACCGGGTCATATATATCCTCATTCCTTAAAGTAAGTGTATCGCAGATCTGTATGATCTGTATGATCTGGCTCCCAGATCATCCAGATCAACCAGATCATCTTGAAAGCCAAGTCTTCTTTATCCGGAGTTTAGCCGTAACAGGTTCGCACTAGGCCACAAAGGTAGGTCTCCTCGAGACAGGAACCCCTGTTCCTGTAACAGAATCCCGGAAACGAAAACGACGATTATATAGGTTAACGACTTATATATAGCAATAGCTTTATTTATAAAAACCTGGACGACTATCATTTAGATAATAAAAAAGGCCGAAATAAAAAACGGCACGATTAGTTATTAAAAGATAGCTATTAACCTTTTGGATTATTAGGTTATGACCTATTTACTAACTATATCAAGAAATGTTAAGATAAAATTTTTAACGTTTATGGGGTTCTTGCGGAATTATCTAATCCGGACGATCCTAATTAGGAAGAAACCAGACTTATTAACCGTTAATCGAAAAGTAGGAGTTTAAAACGGGGCCTAAAGCAAGGTAATTAAATAGCTTTTATTCGAATCGAAGCGCTAACAAACGAAAACGTTACGATTTAAACGATTGAGGTACCTATTATAAAATATATTATAATACCTTATATAAGTTACCCTAATATTATTACGCGTTCCCTAAAAAAGCCCTAGCAAACTTTAAATTTATAAAAAATAATAATATTATTAATTAAAGATCGGATTACCTTTAATTAATTTTTAAAAGAAAAGATCGACCGTTTATTAAAAATTATAAAAAAGTTAATTATAAAAGTAAATTAACTTTTAAAAAAAGTAAAACGAATTCTAGCTTATTTTTTAATTATTAATTAACGTAACGCCATAAACGCTTTATTTTACCCACTAAAAACTTTATTTATTTTCGATTTAAGGTTTGCGATATATATCTTTAACTTAATTAATAAGTTTTTAAACTGTAGGATAACGATTTAAGGGAATAAAATATACGTAAGGAACAATTTTATCCCTATTAAAGGTTACGGAAAAGTAAATATATTATTTTAAAGCCTTAAGGGCTAAAAAGTGTTTGGTTTATATAATATAACTTATTACGAGGATTTCGTATATAACTTAATATCTTTCCGATAACTTCGCAAAAAGGGGTATTAGTAAGGTAACTAAAAAATTAACGATTTTATTCGATATAAATATAATTAAATAAATTTAATTAATTTGTTATTAAAAGTATTAACGTAATAATATCTTATATAATTTTAGTTACTTATAAACGAAATATTAATTTATGAACGAAAAGATTATTACGTATATGTAACGGTATTATATAACACTTATAATTAGGTTATTCAGGCCCCGAAATAAACTCTTAATTGTATTTTTATATTAAAAAAATCCGATTAAAAGGTTTTATAATAATTAAATATTAAATATGTAATAAAGCGAAGGCGAAAAGATAAATACGCCGCGAACTTCGGAAAAAAACATCCCGATTAAGCTAAAGAATTGCCGTCGCCTTTATTAACTTTGAAAAAAACCTTAAAAAATATAAATACGTTATATTTATTACGGATAGATATTTAGGCTTTATTTAGGATATTTACTTAAAAAACTGAAAATAAGATATATTAATTATAACGTTTTAATACTTTTTAAAAGTTTTAAAAATTAAGATAAGGTTTTTTTATAAGTAATTAAATATAATAATAAAATTTTAAAAAGTTATTAACTTTAAAATATGCTTTAATCGCCTTTTTTAGTATTAAACTTAAGCCTTTAATATTATATACCTAGGCTTAAAACGGGGGTACAAAACGTTTAAAAGATATAATTAAGAAAAAAACGATTGTAATATAAAGTAGCGTTAAGTTACTTACGTTTTTAATCGTATATATTTTTAAAGCGGTAATATATTTATATAATCGTACCTTAAAATACGTTTTTTTAACACATCTTATATAAGGTTTCTTATATTTATTTAGCGTATAAAGATGGCGTTATAATATTTAATCGAAAGCTTTAACAAATTTACCTTCGAACTTATAATTATATAGCTTACGTTATAACGATTACCGTTATAAAGAAAAAACAAAAACTTTAAAAATTAAATCGTAAGGTATAAATTAACTTTTTCGTCGGTTATCGATTTACGAATATATATAAAATTTAAAATTTATTAATTAATAAGGTTATCGTTATTTAAAATGTTTAATTTAATAAAAGGTTACCTTTTCCAGTAATATTAAAAACCTTAAAAATAACTTATTTTACGTTATTGAAAACGAATCATAAAACTTACTTTAATAAGTTACTATATTTAATGAAGCTAATAGTTATTTTATATATTTATATATATATATATAAAAGATAAAAACTTAAGCGGAATAATTTAGTTACCGGCTAGACAAAAAGGTTAGTTTTAAAGTAATATTAACGTTTAAAAAGATGTATGGGATAGAGAAAAATAAACTTATCCGTAAAAAATTGATTACCTTTATACGACCGTTATATTCGAATTATTTTTATCCTTTAAACTATTACGTTATTAACGTTTACCTTAATAATTATTACGATTATTACGCCGGCGGAAAAAATAAATATTGCTTTAAGCTTTTATTACGTTATTTAACCTTAAGTAATTATAAAAAACGAAGGTATTTTACGGGTTATAAATATAAACTTTTCGTACGTTCCGTATTATAAAAATATTATTAAAGTTAACCATAAAATATAAGAAATCGTATTTAATATAAAACGAATAGTTTATTTTATAAGTACGCGTAATAACCGGCCGTTAAATTATGGAAGTTTAAGGAAAATAAAACTCTGAAATATACGTTATTTTAATCGGAAAAGCTTTAATTTATTAAAATAAAAAACGTTATTTAAGTTACGAAACCGGATATATAGGCGAGATTTACCGCTACTGCCGTAAAATTATAAAAAGCTAAATATATACCCGTTAAAAAATTTTCCGTAAAACCGAATTAATTTACCTATAAAGTTATAAAAAGATAAAATCCTGGGAAGTTATTAATTAATTATTAATTAAAAGGAAATAGGTTTTAAGGTATATATAGGTATATATTTATAAGTTCGATAAGTATAATTAGCTTTAAAATATAAAGTCCGTTTCGTCGTATAAGGTAATTAATAACTTAAAAACGTTTATAAAGATATATACGTATTTACGTTAATTAAAACGTCGTTTCGAATTTTGATCGTTATTACGGCTAGGTTTAACCTAAAATTTAAATAATATAACGTTATAAACATTTTCATTAATGCGAACTTACTTTATAAAATATATATAAAAACGCCCTTAAAATATTTATAACGTAATAAGATATTCCTAATTCGAAAAGTATTATATAAATTAAAGGAATTTTCTTTTTAATAAAAGGATTTTATTAATATATTTAAAAATTTAAAACTTAATTTCGTTCCTTATAAACCATGTTATTTTTTTCGTTAAAAGGTATTTTTATTTTTTTACGTCGATAATATAATTATTACGTATAAAAAGATACTAAGATTTTGTTAATTGATTAATTTAATAAATATAAAAACGATATATTTTATTAAATAACGAAAATTTATAATAATTCTTTAAGATCTAAATAATTAAAAATAAACCTAATAAAAATTTTAATTATTTTAATCCAACTTTATAAATAAGTTATTTAACGTACGAGATTAGTACTCCGGATGGATCAGTACTCCGGATGGTTTTTGTCATTTTTTAACAACCCAACTTTAATTGCCCACTTCTTAACATTAACAATATAAAACGGCTTACAAAAGAAACGAGAATAAACCTAGCCGTTTAAGCTAAAAAACGAAACCCGAAACTTAATTATACAACACTAAGTTTTATATATAAAGTTGCCCAATTTTTTTTTTTACATAAACGATATACCGGTATACCTTCCCAAAGCAACTATATACCCAGATTACGTAAATTGACGCCGACCGAAAAGAAATCCATTATCGACCGAATCCTTAACCTAAATATGTAAGCGTTTCCTATCCGGCTTTAATACGTTAAAAATATGGCCAATTTATTACTTATTTAGCACGTCGCAGGATACGTCGGGGTTAAATAGGCGTCGAGATTTGTTAAACGGTAAATAAAACTTAAAACGCGTTTAAATCGAAACGTTAATTATTAAAAAGTATTATACGAAGATTTAAAAAATTTTCGTAAATAATTTAAATTTATTCGGGTTATAATCGCAAAATACGGTATCATAAAAAAGAATATTTATAACTTTAACGAGACGGGCTTTTTAATAAGATTTTTTATAGTATTAAGTATAGTAATTACAAATATTAAAAAATATGAAAAACTTAAATAAATTTAATAGGGTAATCGGGAATAAATAATAGTTATATAAATTATTAATTCGTAAAGTTAGGTTATATTTTTATTTATTATTTTAACAGGAAAAAATTACCTTGGTTTTTGGTATCGAAAATAATAATTACTATCTGATTAAAAGTTCGGTATAAACCATAATAATTATATAATAAACGAATTAAGTTTAAAATAAATTTAGTATTTTAATAAATATATACGAACGCGTACGAAAGGAATTAAACGTTTCCTTATCCTTAACGGTTACGAAAGTTATTATTCGATCGAATTTAAAAAATATTACGCGAATAACGGCATTATTATTTTTTGTATGCCAGAATATTTCTTTTATCGGTTTTAACCTTTCGACGTATCCTGTTTTTCTGTTTTAAAGCGCGCTTATTCGTTATATATCGAAAATTTAATGCAATATTATCATACTTATATTGCGAAAAAAGATTTCCTTATTAACTTTTACGACGCGTTTAAAGTTACCATAACGTCCGATAATATTAAATCCGGATTTGCAAAAGCCGGATTTGTTTTATTTAATCTTAATAACGTTTTATCCGACTTAGAAATTCTTTTAGTTATACTTATATTAACCGTTTTGCCGTTTACTTCCGCCGGTTTTAATCTTTTACGTTTTACGAAAACCTTTATAAATATCCGTAAAGTAATAAGATAAGGATATTATTTACAAAAAAAGATTAAAAATTATTAGGGTAGCTCGCCGATAAGAATCGTTAAATCGGTTAATTTATTAGCTAAAAGTTACCTAATGCTTTAGTATAAAGTTACTTTCCTAGAATAAAAGGTTACCTAATTACGCGAAATTAATTACGTCCTTAATAAACGTCGCAAAACTAAAAACAAACGTTTTTAAAAAGGAGGAACATTTACTATATAAAAAGAATAAGCTTTTCTGGCCGAAAAGGAAGGGGGTCGTAAAAAAATACAGCCAATAACGGCTGAAGATAATCGTCACAAAAGGGTTAAGACGAAAAAACGGAAGTGTAACGTTTGCGGCAAGCCCGGACATAATGCGCGTACTTGTTAGGAAGTTATAAAGACGTCTAGCAATGAAAAATCTGATTAATTTTAATTAATTTGAATTTGTTGTCGCGGGGTGCCAAAAACCATCCGGAGTACTGATCTCGTACGTTAACTTAATTTTTAAAAAGAAATCTAAATAACTTTCCAAAAACATTAATAATAACCGTTAAATTATTATTAAATCCTAATTTAGCTTATTTAAGCTTAATTAATAAATATTAAAAAAAGATCGGTTTTATTTTATATATTATAATTAATACGTAACTTAATATATCCTTTATAATATCCCGATTTATACGATTTAATTAGAATTTTAATAACGCATATTATAATGCTGTTAATAAAATTATATTATATTTAATCGGTATTAAAATATTAACCTTATAATTCGGTAATAAAGATTTAATAAATATTTAAAATAACGTTTTTTTATATATAATTCGATCAACCGAAAAACTTCTTAAATTTACGTTATAAAGTTATTCGGAAAAATGATAAAATAACGGGCGAATAAATAAAATATAATAATTATTTTTATAACCGAAACGGAATTATTATTTTTTACGTAAATTATAAAAAACCTTATTTATTTTTCGATTAATTAAGGAATTAAAAATTAGCCTAAATATAAAACCGTTAAATATGTAATATAATAATTAATAAACGATACGATTAATTAATATTAACGTCGTTTTCTTATAAACAAAGTTACGGTACGTAAATATATATAATTATTGGCTATAAAAAGTAGTAAAAAGGGACTTAATCAAAATAAATTATACGCCTATAGGTAACATATTAGCGGATGGATTAATTAAAGCCTTATTACGAAAAGCCTTTAAGCATTTCAAAAAACAGCTAGGATTAATAGATATTACCGAAGCCCTAAATTAACGGAGGAAAGCTTTAAAAGTTATTTCAGACAAGGAATTAACTAATTAAAAGGATTCAATCGCCGGAGGAGAGGTGGAATGGACAGCTATGGCTCTAGGGAATGATGAAGTGCGGTGATCAACGCCGTGAATGCTTCAAGGCGTTGAGGGGGTATCTCAGCTAGCTGGGGAGTGCGTAGCGCACCCCATATACGGAAAGGTCACCTACTGATCGGCCCATATGTGTTCCGGAGCTAAGCTACTTAAAGTTGTATGAGTGCAACAGCACCTGCAACTGACCTAATACAACAACACAACTGACGTCCCCTATATCTGACACTATTTGTATGTACGTCGCTCGACCTTCGCCCCTCCCCCACTTTTCCCACATACAGAGCAAACAGATCAATCAGAACAACAGCAATTGAGACTGTATCTTCACACTTTCTCGTCTGCACAATTCTCTCAAGGGAAAACAAGTGACGTGTTCGGAAGTTCGGTGTTGGGTTAATACTCGTATGGTGTTGTTGGTAAGCTTTAACACACTTTAGGTATGTCCGCTAGGAGACCCACTTAGTAATAACCTACGTGGTAACAGCCAAAATAAACTACGCTGTCAGGTATCCATGGGCGCGCTAGACACGACGGCATACTAATCGGGGTCGACTGTATTTAAAGTACATTCAGTAATTGTACATATGTATCTTACAAATAAGCGCGAATACC
This sequence comes from Monosporascus ibericus, assembly GCA_004154915.1. Classification (NCBI taxonomy): domain Eukaryota; kingdom Fungi; phylum Ascomycota; class Sordariomycetes; order Xylariales; genus Monosporascus; species Monosporascus ibericus. Next base: position 89,289 of record QJNU01000069.1, on the reverse strand, counting down.
TAACTGGGTAGTTTAACTTACCCTCCATACTAAGGATTAGGTGTGCTTTTACATTGGACGAGAGGCTGCTCGCTGCCTCGGCGCACTCTGCTTGCTCCCAACTGCTAGCGCATTAGATCCGCGCGCGTCGTGCGCTTCAGCTTCGAGGGTGTCGCAGCACAACAGCCCTCGTTTTAAAGGCGGTTTTCAGGGCTCCAGGGCATTGCCAGTTCTCGCACGGGCCTAAAAATTGGCCGGGTTCTTGAGATGGCCCACATCTATACGCATGAGCCTCATAGTGCGGTTACCTTTACTTTCCTAATTAGGACGCGCTAAAATTCCAAATTAGGAAATCGGTTTCTAAGGAGCTGATTACCCAGAACATCATAATGCGCCCGACCCTCGTACGCCGAGGCCGAGGCTGAGCATGAAGTTAGTGCTGCGAAACGGGAGTTTACATAGTAAATTAAGTTCCTTTGTTAGGCGAGGCGCGTCATCTCTCTCCCTCCCTCCCTCTCGTTCGCATCCTGACAGCATAATTCAACCCCCGGCATTTCTATAAATTTCACTTGTTTGCCCTCTTCATTAGTCTTCCCATTTACCAAGCTCCATCTTCCCATTCCTACCTCACGAGTTTCGACGCGAAACTATTTTTAAAGATGAGGTCAGACGGCATCCAGGCTCTAGCAATATTGCTGGCTGCGGTTACAGCGCGCGCTCAAGCTCGTGAGAACGATTTATGGTTGCGTCGATGTTGGCTGCCCGCCCAGTACTCAAGGCAGCGCAAACGACAACTGTACACTAGCCGGTCGCTCGTTCCCATACGTGGGCATTACGCGCATTCCTACCGGCAGCGAAGCCCTCGCAGGCCTTACGTGGAGTAAGGGGTTCAACATTACCGACAGCCGCGAAAGAATGTTTGGTAGTTCATACTACCTTGGTTCGCCGCCGGGTCTGGACTTGAGCAACACCGGCGCGTGCGCCATCTTCTTCCACGGAGTCTCGCGGTCCATATCTTTCGAAACGGATCCGCCGACTGACGAAACGACGCAGGGAACCTGCAATGACGCTATGGGGTCTGCCTGCGTCGATGCCTTAACTGCCCGCGCTCGTAACCTAGACATTGGCGACGGCGCGAGCTCTGAGGAGGTGTGTGCCAGGTTGCGTGACGATTTGGAGGAAAATATGGATGATGCATGCGCCCGGATTACGGGAGGATCCTGGAGGAACCTAACTACCGTCGGTATGTGTGGTTAACATGGGCGAAAGTCTCGTTTTCCTGGCGCGACTGATAACTGACTCTATGGTGATTGCTCTAGCTCTTACGGGAGACGGTGCTCCCGAGCCTATTACAAGCCAGCAGAATGCGTCTTCGAATTGCTGGCCTGTAACTAAGAAGCAAGATGATCTTACGCTTGTAAGCGACTATCAAGTTCCGGTATGTGTACTGTCTTTAGGTTGACCATTCACCCATCAAATCGACCCCGTCTAATCAATTATTTCTGACAGGGAGGCGACTTGATTGATGACGCATACAACGCCATGTGGGCTATTACACCAATCCTGACTCTATTCTACCCAAACGGAGAAGATAGTCTGGTTGACGCTGCTGACGCTTCATTGTCTTGTGTCAAGGTCATGGGACCCGCTCTGGCATCTGTTGATACGATGAACAACGGGACAACTGAGGGTGAGGGTGGGGCGGCTAGTCTGTCGATTTCAGGCTCTTACTACTCCGTCCTGGTTGTTCTTATATCTTCTCTCATTTCGTTCATTGCATGAAAGGTTGCGGTCTATTTAATAGTTATAGATTGGTCCTGATATACTAGGCCTAGGATCTGTGTCTGGGGAGACGGATCAGGCGAATGGTCGCTGGTTACTTGGCGTTAGCGGTAGCTTGTGCAATAGAGACTGGGCAACAATACGTACCCTTCTTGCCTAAATTAGTACATGCAGACATTTGCCTGGTAACAAAACTGGCTGAAGTTACTGTATACCCTATATATTGAGGGCTTAGGTTACAACCTGTTCCATAACCCTTTCCCCATCTCAAACGCCGAGGGGTTAGGTGAAGTTAAGATTCAGATCATGCTTGGAGAGACATATAGAGAATACCTCCGGTGTAATCACCAGCGTTAACATGGCGGTGGCCATCCCAACCACACCAGTCACGCGTCATATAGTAACAGTATCACTATGATATCAATGGTGGCATTACTACACCATCGTCCACTACTGGAGTCTCTCTGCGGCCTCTGTTCCGCCTTCTTGGGTAGACCCCACTGGCTGGTTAATCCCTTCAGAAATATCTATAGCCCTTCCTGAAGATTAGATTGAATACCGGTGATATTCCGGACTGCACGATCAGCCTCCAGGGGTTTGTGATTTCACAACATACACAGAAAGCTGCGGGGTCTTCTTCCCCTATTCCTGCCCCTTTCCCTACCCCTATTCATACTCCGTAGAATAACCAACACCAAGTGCAGGAACCAGGATGAATTAAAAATTCTCTAACCATTTCTCCGGAGGATCTAGGCGAACGTTCTAAGTGAAGTTGACCATCTTGTTAGACCTTCTCCAGTGACTCCGTTTGGAAGAGTTGGAATAGGGGCAGGAAGAGCACTTTTGTCGGCGTAAACATTTGTAGCTTCCACCATAACCCCGGAATTATTCCCCAGTTGGATTGATCAAATTTCAGAAAGAGAGGTGGCTGGAAGAGAAGTATAAGCCACGGATGAGATCCTTTGCGTTCTCCGTCAGCGCTCGAGCATGCGCCGGGAAGCCTCTAGCTTACCATGAGACGGACCTCGCTCTCGGCAGGTCCCTTTACGGTATCTTGCTTTCAAGCACTGGGGGACTTGGGTATCGTCTGAGGTGGCAGCGGAGGACGCGCGGACGGCTAAGAGCAGGAGGGTGGGGTTCTAGCTTTGGGGGATCTGTAGTGGCATGAGCGATGGACCGGATTGATATCCCCATCCCCGAGGCCGATAGTGCGAGGGGCTCATGTTTTTAGAAGATCATCTTCTATTTAATAGCAGGTATCGCATCACGGGGGTTATGCTAAGTTCATATATTGCTGCTTCACATTGGAACATCAAGAACTCGACCCTGATGCCGTTTTCTCTAGGCCCAGCGGCGTCGGGTTTCGAATGGAAGACTACTGTATGGTAGAAACACTTATCGTGTCTCGTTAAGAGAAAGACTTCCTCGAAATATAAAGAACGTATTTTACTGCCATAATGTAGTATTCATTTTTTTATAGCTATAGTAAAATTCTTCTCGCCATTGAATTTTAGGAAACTATAACCAATGTCTTAGGGAGAGGATACTCGAGAAAACAATGAAACGAATTGATACGCAGGCATACCTGCGCCGCAACAATCAAGAGAAGAACCTCCTGTTTAACCCTGAATCCATGGCTAAGTGATATTCCAAGGGCGGCATCGATTGGCCGCGCAGAAGCCATCGCAGCAAGGGCCGACAAATTGACCGTTGATGTAGCATTGCCCATAGGTGGGGACACAGTTGCCCTCGCAGCTGACACTGATGATGGGCTGAGGTGGCCCAACAATGATCTGCTGCATCCCGTCCTGACTGACATAGGGCCGCAGAGTCGCTTGGCCGGCAGTATTGAAAGTGCACTGCTCGATAGCGTTGTAACCGGGGACATCGATGATGTTCACGGAAAAGTCGTTGTGGTCTATATTTCCTGTTAGCATACATAACTGCTTCTCTGCTCAATTCGCGAAAGATAATCCTACTGGTTGGTATCAGGGTTCCGTCGGCTGGAACACCGAGCTCATAGGATGCCGGGCCACCATGGAAGGTAAAAAACAGGACTTCGATCTGACGGTCCTCGAGGGGCTGGGAAAGAGAAGCCGCGGCGAGGCTCAGGCCCAGGACGGTGGTCCTGAAGAATTGCATGGCGAAGATGGGATAGGTGTGCAGGTTTGGTGCTCTCCGGTTGGTCTACTCGATTGAAGGATGTGGTGATTTCTACTCTCAGGCTGTGGAGGTCCTCGAACCTTTTATTTAATATGCCAGCACCCTCCCTATAGTGACGCAAAGCTGGCGTTCCCCAAGACTCGCCAGCCAGACACCTCAGTGCTGGATCGCCAATCACATGACGACCCTCCTCTTAGCTTCGTGGCATGGTTGGCCTCGATACGAACGAAACTTGTTTTAGTCTTCGTGTCCTAGGAATCGTCCGCAACACTCACCGACAGATAGAAATCCTCCAAATCAACACCCTTTGAAGATGCACTGCTGCCATAAGGACCACAAGAAAAAGCGGATGTCGGTACAGCTTAGCAGTCACGAGCCCTCTGAAATTCTCAACTTCAAGCCACATCAGATGATCGCGCGGTGAGAACATATTATAAGCGGCCGTGTAACACCAACAAGCCGGAATTGACACCCGATCTTACTCCCATGCCTCAGCTCCGTGGAGAAATGGGTGGAGTTTAGGGCTGAGGACTTACGGTGGCGCCCGTGTTTGTCGGCTCTCGGATACACTCTGCCATCCCGGCTTAATGCTCAAGCAATAGGGACGCCCGATCTCTCGGCAAACCCCAGAAAGCGGCTGATAGTCTATAAAAAGTGACGTAATTCCATTCAGCTTAGTGGAGACCCTACTCTCAAACTGGTGTCAACCAGGTTGGCATCATGTCGGCACCAGATTCATGTGGGGTAATACGAGAACTTCCACACCACATAGAGGTCTAGTCATACTATTGAACTGAGGCATCTCCTCGCGGGTTTTACCTCGACTATGTTGACAGAAACCAACAAGTTGGCCGACTGTAGGTGGAAGAGATGGACGGTGCCAAACACTCCGGGCAACTCCGAGAGCTGACTTGGGTAACTGCCGTTGAGACATTGTGGGCTTGTGTGAATTACCTTTGAGTGTGTCCTGCTATCTCCTTTGTCATTGACGCTCCTAGGCACGGCACTACCGGATGCTCCGACGTGCATTTCCAAGTGAAACTTGCAAAACTGTTCATGTCCCTGTACCACATACTTAATATTAATTTTGACATTGGCGTAATTTGGAATCGTCTCACCGCGGCAGTAATATCTTTGCAGGACAGGGAGAGATAAGCCCCAGTTTTGCTTTACCTATATCCACCCAACTCTCTAGCTGCTCGTATCGCTAAGAGCCGGAATACACCTAGGAGACGGGGATATTCTTACGGCGGACCTGGGTTATCACGAGAGCGAATACTCCAGTTACATCTAGGCACGACCAGAAAATAACGAAGCTCTAAAATACTATGGACTCTGCAATCCCTTCGGACGTAATGAGGCTGGGTGATCCAGGGGGAACTACGTGCAGTCCGGTTACTGGAACACCACAAGACCCAATCATTATAGTCCTCCCCTCACTAACTCCGAGAACAAAGAGCTGTCTGACACGCAGAACGATACGTTTCGCTGGGTGGCGATGATATAAGTAGGGAACGGAGGCGAGTGCTGCATTATATCACAAACCCTAAACGCGGCGCACTCATAAATGCACATAGCGAATCGGCTCGTTACCATCAAATATTACTGGATAATACCTCTTGAATCCATACCAAGTTGTATCGTCATGACCTAAATCCATCTATTATCTAAACAGATCTTGAGACAAGATCGTAGCCCAGCCTTACCACACCATCCACGTCTCCTTAAGCAAACAGAGCACCTACGCCCGTCACCCCCCCCCCTCCCCCACCACCTCCTAACTGCAGCTTCTTGACAATCACATCCCTCAAGGCGTCTACATCGTCAACCATGTCGATCCCGAACCTGCGACACACAATGCACACGTTGCCCCTCTTCCAGTAGCCCTCGGGACAGACCACGACCGCCTTCCCGCCGCCGCAGCGGGCGACGAGCCCGAGCTCCAGCAGGCTGATGGGGGCCTTAGTGGCCGGGTGGAAGTACACGACGACGAGGTCGGCGCGGTCCTGCATGTCGAGCTCCCAGGTCACCTGCTCGCGGAAGGGCGCGGAGGCCTCGTCCTCGACCCAGCTTGCGTCCCAGTCGGCGCGGTACGGGTCGAAGATGGTGACGGGCAGGTCGGAGAGCGCGGCTGTGAGCGTCGAGCGCCAGTCGGCGCCGGGTGGGTCCACGGCGCTGGTGGACCCGGCTAGGAAGATGGACTTCGTGCCGCGGGGTTGTTGATCCCGTTGCGGCGCGTAGATGATTTGCGCTTTGCGTTGGGACATCTCTGCTTTGGACTCCCTCACCTTGAGGCTTGATATTTAGAGTTGTATTGTTCGATGGGGATGCTTAGACCTCACTCATTTGCGTCGGGGGCGGGCGACAATAACTGCGAGGGCTGCGGCAAGGCAGACCCGGGCTGTGCAGGTCTTCTTCACTTGGTTGGTGTTGCGAAGGTATCACATGCACCTGACAAAGATATACTCATAACTACTTGCTCGAGACGGAACGCGCTTGTATATCCAAACACGTTGTTAATACCTGCACGGATTTGACCTGTTCCCTGCCCCATTGAGAGTTATAGCCCTCAGCGCTGTTAGTTGGAAAGTCGCTCTTCTGTTGAATGCCTACAGCTCCGTAGGTACATACATACGTACATGCCACCTGAGCACTTCCAAGTCCAGTCAAGGTAACGGGGGTATCGGACCAGACTTTCTCCGGATGGCCGATATCCTGCCTACCCTACATGTAAGGGACCCACGAAGTACCCTAGTGCTAGTCCAGCTGCATGTCATCTTGGCTCAATCCTTATTTATGGCGGCGGGGCTCCTTGAACAGGAACCAGCACAGAACCTCTTGGTAGCATATATTGTTAAGACAACTTATTTGTCCGACACATATCTGCTGCGCGTATTTTCAGACATACATCGAATATCGATACGAGCCTTGATTTTTTACGTTATCTTATTCCCCCAACAACCTCAAGAACTGCCCGACATGGACGACCAATTCAACGGCCGCACTGACGACGACCTGTTCGCAGATGACTTCGAGCCCGTCGGTGCGGTGGATGGACAGCCCGTCGTCGTGAGCGACCAGACGCCTCCTCCTGCTGCGCCTCCTGTTGTGACTGCTTCTCCTGCTACTACTCCAGCATCTACCGAACCCGTGACGCAAGCAATAGTAGCGACGGCGGCACCAGCTGCGGCACCAGCCCCGGCACCAGTCCCGGCACCAGCACCAGCACCTGCCCCGGCACCAGCGCCAGCGTCAGCGCCGACATCTGGTCCACCTGCGCCGGCACCCACCGCGCCGCGGTCCCTCGCGCAGTCGCGACACGCACCGGCGCCAGCGCCATCGAAGCCACGGCAACAGCGCAGACACCGCTCGCCCGTCAAACGCGCCGCAGACCCACGATCCGCCTCCACGGACACGAGCAACCACAACAATACGACCGCCGCTACCGCCGCTACTACGGCGACGCCTACGTCACCTTCCACGCCAGCGACAACCGCAACCGCAACCGCTACGTCGACAGCGACGACAAAACAGCAGCCGACATCGAGCAACAACACCAATAGCAGCAGCAGCAGCAACAACAACAACACGGCGTCGGCGGTTGATCGGCTCGCCAGCGGCGCGAACCCGCGCACGAAGCTCAGCGAGACAGAGCTGGCGCAGAAGATGGAGCGCATGCGTATCGCATCGGCGGAGCGGGCACGCAAATTCGAGCAGGCGGAGCGCGATAGCCAGTCGCACGCGTTGGCGTACGAGCGTGGGATGGAGGAGCTGCGGCGGCGACGGGCCGAGGAGGCGGAGCGCCGCCGCCGCGGCGAAGAGGAGCGCCGCCGCATGGACGAGGAGCGCGCCGCCAACCGCGAGCGCAAACTGCGCGCCATGGGCGCTCGCGAAGGGAGCGCCGGTGGCGGCGGCTCCTGGGACGAGGGCAAGGAAAGGGACGACGAGTTCGGTGGCGGCGGGAGGGGCAGAGGGTTCAGGGGCGCGTATGGCGGCGTCAGGGGCGTGCGCGGTGCAGCGCCTGGGTTCGGCGGGGATGACGGTAGGGAGGTGTTTGGGGCTGACGAGTTCCGCGGCGGCAGGAGAGGGGGCCAGGGGCGCAGTGGCGGTGGCGGCAGGGGGTTCGGAGGAAGAGGAGGGCGGGGTGTGCCCAGAGGTGGCGGCGGTGGGGGAAATTCCAGCCACCCCGAGAGGGCGGGTTACGCCTACAACAGCAGGCCGGAGTCCCAGAACGGCGGCGCGCCCGAGCGCAAAAAGGAGACGCCGCGGGCCGCCGTCCCGACGGTGGATGATTTCCCCGCCCTCCCGTCGGCGAAGAAATTGGACACCTCGAGCAGCACCCCGCAGCCCCTTCCTTCTTTAACTCCGACCCTCGACTCGCCGCCCGTCGGGAAATGGGACGAGGAGATGGCCGCGCTGGATGAGAAGCGCGAGGGTTAGGAAGGGATGGGGTCTCTGTGCTCGCGCGCGGGCTCCTGTTTATCTGCATAGCATATGGAGGGATGGGATGGTCTATGTGGGATACATGTCACCAGGGGATAACGCCAACGGGTATGATAGGAGACGAATGGCTTGGTATGCCCGGGTGTCTAGGCACCGCGCTTATGTTAGAGGGAGTCCGGAAAGCGCATACGGAACTAGGGATACCACCTTATCCGTGCATGTCTACTGGGTATTACGATTAGTTCGCCACGCGCTGCTTAGGCGAATATCGAGCGACTGGGATGGCAGTCTGGATAGCCCGCGGATAGGGACCTTAAGGTTTGTATGGGACGTATACCCAAACGAAAAAGCATGGAGGAAAAGCGTTGGGTTGATGCCACAACCGAGATTCCACACCATCATGACGCGTGATAAAGAAAATATGGCATGTCGTGAGATGACATAGGTCGACTGCATTACGATGGCTATAAATGCCAGTATCTAGAGGACGAAACACGAGCAGGCAAAACGGCCCAGAGACACAAGAGGATACTGATTGTGACATTCGAAATATCCTCCATGGCAGATCTTTGATGCTGTTAATACAAATTATCGTGCTGGTAATACCCGTGAACCAGTCCTCAAACCCCGACCGAAGCATACCAAATCCGTAACTCCTCTAATGCAAGGACGATGAAGCATTTTTAACCCCATTTACTAGCTGGTAATGCGCGATAGGAGTCGGATGACCGGCTCTCCGTTCCTCGGACGGATTTTGCGCACATTCGGTTTCCATCCTTCCTGTTTTTACACCGAGGGTGGCCTTTCTGTATTTTGCAATCGAATCATGGTGGGGGTAAACGACCGTGGCTACCGACGAGCCGGTTGCCCTACCAACCACGGAATCCACGCGGTCCTCTCCCTCCACCGCCATACCCGCCGCCGCCGCCGCCACCGACGCCTCCGGCACCGCGTCTCGGACCCCTAGGCCTGTCGTCGTCGCCGCCGCCGCGGGGGCCATCGTCCATGGCGGACGGCATGGGGGCGCCCCTCGCGCGGCCGCGCATCTCCTTGGGGAAGGCGTCGAAGGTCTTGCGCATCTGGGCGTAGCCGAGGTGCATCTTGCCGTAGAAGTGGTCGGCGAGGCGGCGGTCGTTGTCGAGGCGGCTGAGGTAGGCGCCACAGACGTCGCAGACCTGCAGCTTCTGGTGGCCGCTGGGCCCGCTCGTGTCGCTGAGGGCCTTGAGCTCGCGCTCGCGCTCGGCCCTCGCCTGCTGGGCCTGACGCACGCGGAAGAACTCCTCGTAGGCGCGCGCGACCTCGCCCATGTCGCCGAGCACCTCGACCTCGGCGAGCCCCGCGGCCACCGTCTCGCCGAGGTCCCCGATGGCCTTGAGCAGCACGTTGGTCTGGCGGATCTCGTCGGGCGTCTTCTCGAGCCGGCGCTGGGCCGCGTCGATGCGCCGGTTGCAGTCGTCGATGTACTTGGACAGGTCCCGCAGGTAGTCGTACTCGAAGCGCAGGTCCCGCCGCTGCGCGTCCGGCAGGGCCTCGTACTCGGCCTTTAGCGACTCCGGGTGCACCCGCGGGCACGGGCCTAGGTCCTGCTTCGTGTTGGTGAAGAGGTCGTGCGGGCACGTGCCGACCAGGAAGGAGCGGCAGACTTTCGGATCCGTGAGGGAGAGCTGGGCGGCGCGGCTGGTCTGTGGGCCGCCCATGAGCTGCTCTGTAGGTTTTCGTCAGTTGGCTGAGAGTCTTTAACGACTGTTTAGAGTCGAGGGCCACTTACCGAGCAGCTTTCTTTGTTCGGCTGCCATCTGTGCAGTCTAGGCGGGATATTATAGCTCCGGGGAAAACCTATCTGACTGAGTGGATGGTAGGCGCTTTAAATCGGTTCATGGAGAGATGGGGGTTCTGTGATGAAGCGATGATGATGATTGAGTATGCGAAAGGCGGCGAGGCTGAAAACTGGAATTTGGTGCAAAGAAAAGCAGCGTCTACATACAGCTACTACTAGTGGACGAATTAGCAGGCTTAGTGGGACAGGGGGTGCTGTGGTGCACTAAGGCTTTTAGCGTCTCGCCACGCGACGAGGCTCCCTAAAATGGAACCAATTATGCATGTGGCTCTTCCGCTCCACGTCTCCAAAAGCGGGCACAGGGCTGGATTCCCTAGAACTGTGAACCATAATAACTGGCGCTGTACACTAATTCTTAGCGTCTCTCCGCCGATAAGGCTCCCTAAATTGAACGAATTATGCATATAGCTGTTCTACAGTTCCAAAAGGTTACAGCGATAGATCCCTACAACAGTTAGCTAACTAACCGGCGCTATACATTAATTCTTAACTTTTCTCTACCGATGATGCCCGTTAAATAAATAAACCGAAATTGTCCATATAACTAGTGGTTTTAATTTTTCAAAAAAGACCATGGTGCTGGGCTCCTGAACTTTCAACCATACTAACTAGAGTAGCGCTATACATTAAGTTTTAGCGCCTCTCCACCGACATGGCTCCCTAAAATGGGACGAAATTATGCATGTGGCTGTTCCACGTTCCGTACAGGCCACAGGGCTGAAACCTAGAACTGTTCAACTACAATAACTGGCGCTGTATAAGGGTTCCCCCCAATGGACCACCAGCGGCCAAGATGCAACCCTTTCTTTCTTTTCTGATACCATTTTCATTTCTGGCGTCGGGCACCTTTGCTTCTTCGGATTACTACGAACAGCTAAACCTCAAACCGCTGCCGCAGTCCAACGTCCTCGCCAGCTTTAACTTCAGATCGAATACGAGCCTGTCGCTGTTCGAGGCGCATAACTTCCAGTACTTCCCGCGGTCCCTGGGCCAGATACTGCAGCATGTGGGCACCAGGGAAATGCACCTGAGGTTCGCCTTGGGCAGATGGGATACCGAGAGCTGGGGCGCGAGACCGTGGGATGGCACGAAGGAAGGAGGCACGGGCGTCGAGCTGTGGGCTTGGTTGGAGGCCCAGACGGATGAAGAGTATGTCTGCTACCTGGTCGTTTTCTGCGTATGGAAGATACTGATCGGAAGACTAGGGCGAGTCACAAGTGGCTGACGCTTACGAATGCACTGTCCGGCCTCTTCTGCGCTTCGCTCAACTTCATCGACGAGACACGGACGACTCGACCCGTCATGTCCTTTAGGCCCGAAGGCGACCACTCGGAAGACACTCTGGAGAACCTACAGCTACTCCATGGTGTTTTACCGAGAGAAGTCGTCTGTACGGAGAATCTGACTCCTTTCTTGAAGCTGCTGCCGTGCAAGGGAAAGGCGGGAATATCTAGTCTATTGGATGGCCATAAGCTATTCGACGCATCGTGGCAGAGTATGGCCATTGATATCCGGCCCATATGTCCGGCTGGTCAGGAATGTGTGCTGCAGATCGAGCAGAGCATTGATATGGTTCTTGATATCGAGAGGGCCAAACGGCCAAGGGGTAAGTCTGCCGGTGAATGGGTAGTGGACGATTTCTTCCACATATTAACACTTTGCAGATAACCCTATTCCCAGGCCATCCCCTGGCCACGACCTCAAGTGCAACACATCCAAGCCGTACCACTCTGGTGATACCTGCTTCCCGACCGATTTTAGCGAGGGGCAGGTATGGGGTCTAGACCAAGTCTTCGGCCGCATGGTACAGGGGACTTGCCCCCTGACGGATCCGGATGTGCCTCCGATCTGCATCCAGGTGCCCCCAGGGCGCGACGTGTTCACGACGGCCGGCGCGAGCGAGATCAAGGCCCAGGATGGGAAATCCCGGTGCTACAATATCCCCGCCAACGACGAATTCAGCCTGATCTTGCCGCAGATGCCGCGCGACGGCCCATTCGCCAAGACCGACGCCGACGAGTTGCTGCCGCCCGAGACCCCACGCCTATATGCCGAGCGCAGCCTGACGGGCCACGGCCAGGAGCGCGGCGGCGTGCAGACGGTCCTGACGAACCCGAGCCCCGACGCCGACGTCGAGTTCGTCTACTTCGAGACGCTGCCGTGGTTCATGCGCATCTACCTCCACACCCTGCGCACGCACGTCGAGTATTCCTCCCAATCGGCCTCGCCGTCTGACGCCGACCAGGCGGCGAACGCGAGGACTACCGAAGATGAGCACATAATACAGGAGATCTACTACCGCCCCGCGCTCGACCGCGTGCGCGGCACCCAGCTCGAGCTGCGCCTGCGCATCCCGCCCGCCAGCAAGGTCACGCTCGCGTACGACTTCGAAAAGAGCATCCTGCGGTACACCGAGTACCCGCCGGACGCGAACCGGGGGTTCGACGTGGCGGCCGCCGTCATCACCATCCTTCCCCCTCCCTCGTCCTCTTCCACCTCTTCGTCGCCTTCTTCTTCTACTCCAACCAGCAACAATAGAAAGACGTCCAACCTCCGGACGACGGGCCTCCTCCTGAGCCTGCCCACCCCGGACTTCAGCATGCCATACAACGTCATCATCTTCACGAGCACGGCGATCGCGCTCGCCTTCGGCGGCCTCTACAACATCCTCGTCCGCCGCTTCGTCGCCGCCGACGAGGCCTCCGACGTCGGGGCCGCCGGCCTCAAGGGGAAGCTCGCGTTCGCCGTCAAGAAACTGGTCGCGCTCGCGAGGGGGAACCTGGTCGCGAAGATCGGCAAGGGGAACGAGGGGGAGGGGAAGGGGAAGGTGGAGTAGGTGGCTGGACAGAGCTGACCGAAAGTAAAGGGTCCTTATTAGTGTGGAGGGTGGGGGAAGGAAGGGGCTTATCGCTGCTTACGACTGTAGAGAAAGCGTATAGATTAGATAGAGAGGTAATCGATGATGCATCTGTCAGTTTTCGGGATATATATATACTGGTCCGGAGTTATGGACAATCCGTTAGTGGCGTTTGGGTTAGTCCCTGCCGAGAGATTTCCCTCCCTAAGATACTACGGCGGTGTTCCTACTGCCTGGGTTTAACCCCTAAGCCATATCCCTATTTCAATTTCTTAACCAAATAGAACGGAGATTTCCTAGAGGCTTTGCAGTCTGGGGTTCTTCTTTCTACATCATCTGGAGGCGTTTCCCATACGACGTTGGGGATATTCCAGTAATAAGTTATCCCACGTTGAGAGTAGGGCCATCCCATAAAGACTGAATATAGCTTACAGCATCCGCCAACCGTGAATGGGGCATATTTTCGTCCGACACTTTGTCTCCGGGTATTCAACTACTTCGGTAATCAGCGAACTAAGCAATTCATCCACCAACCCGTGGCCCCGTAAGAGACCTCCCACATCCATCCCAGGAGCGAACAACCCCCCCTCCTGGTGAAAACGAACTCCCTAGTGCACGATGGGAATCCAAATCCGAACGTCGGGGTATGTCACCCACTCTCCCGTGCCCAGACCGCTTTATCGGCCATACCTATTGGCGACTACACCTCGAAGTCGGTCTTACGGCTGGAAAGACTCAAGATACCCGTTGCGAGCACGCAGCTCGAACTGGACCCTGTCCGTCGCACGTGGCCGATGCGTAAACGACCCCATCTCTTCTTCGTAGAGCACCTATAAACATCGAATTGTATATACACAACTGGTGTGAGGCCTATGTACCCGTATTCTATGACCCTGAACTTCGGCGTCCCAAGAACATGCTTGACTAATGAAGTTGCTGTCAAGACACGGGCTGGCGACGCGATCGAAGTCAACTCACTACAAATGAAACGAGATGTACTCGCTGCGTCATGAAGATGATCCGCTGGTATACCCTTTTTCGGGCGGAACCATTTGCAGATAGGAAGGAGATGTAGAGGTACCGTCGTAGCATGTAAGGGAAGCGTGACCGCTTGCTCCATGATAATAGGAAGCACGAGCATATAAGCTGCTCGATTCTATTAACAAACATAGTGGAGCAAGAAACTGATCCGGTGGCGGCATCCCATGGGCCGCACTTGCCCTAGTCTTTGTCTATGGCATGGATAGACTGCCTTACTAGTAACGTAGAAAGGGGCCGTTTTAGTACTCCGAGCTGTAGCCCGACCCTCGCTTAAACGCGCATTATCTATTCCTGTTAGACCTAGCTGAGGTCTAGATCTGTTAGCTAAGCCGTGGCTTAGTTAGCTTTGCTACTAGTGGAGGAAGCTACTTGTTGTCTCTGGTATCGCTCCCTCTTAGTTGTAACTGTCTTATGTGTATTTAAGGAGGGTTCGCTACCTTCCATTTCCAGTCAGGATCTCCTAGAGGTCAACCTGATAATATCTTCTTCATTCAGCCACATATGCTTCAGTGTGTGATTTCAGGGTCTCATAATGCCCACCACCTTGGTAGTCCCAGAATGACGTGGATGCCATGGGGCAGGCCTCTCAACTGACACAGACGACATGAGATACGCGATATACCTTCCGTAAGAAATGACAATGGATTGTGTCGCCAGAAAGAAGTTTGTAGGTTATTTTTAGCAATTCAAGAATCATCATGCTATTGTTAAGGAGTGGCAAATGGAGACGCAATATAGTTTCCGGTAGTAGGTAGTCGATATATACTAATCAACAAGTCACAAGGGTATTTTTAGTTAGTTACGTTCACTTATATGAGACCCTGACACCACACACTGAAACATATAAGGTGAATGATGAAGATCCTATCAGGTTCATCTTGAGAGGTCATGACTGGAAAGGGAGGGCTGCGAAACTCCTTAAATACACATAAAATAGTTACAACTGAGAGAGAACAACAATCTCCACTAGTAGCAAAGCTAACTATGGCCGCGGGTTAGCTAGCAGACTTAGTTTTCAACTAGGTCTGACATCTTAGCCATTATATAGTTAGCATACAGACATGGTTAGGATGTGGATGTGTAGAGAATTGCCTGGTATGTGACCAGTCGATTTCATTCAAGACCAAAAATCATTGAAGATTACCAACCTGCAATAAGCTTAAGTATTGGTACATTGATCTGTAATTTCCAAGTATGTACAAATTTGTATATGATACTACCTGGTGGTATATTGGCCGTGGCGGACGCAACTAACTAAAACAGACCGCTATGACTTATAGACTCCATACCATTCCATACTAACGTCTTTGGCTCTGGAGGAACAGACCAAGAAATGACATCCCAGTTCGGTATCTAATGAGTTGCCAACCAAGAATTCGAGCCCGTTGATGGTCTGCTCTGACTCTATCCCTCCTCGTCCCACATCAGGCTCCTTCGGTTAGACGCGAATAAGATGGTATGGTGTCTCGTTTGAGGTCGTATTTCGTAATTCCGTCAGCTTTAATCGATGCCATTATCCACTTGCGCAATCTGCCAACCTGCCACGTCCGGTACATAGACGCCGGGGGAGAAGTAGACCCCCGTCATCCTCACTGGGCCATTCGGACTCGTCCACGCTTTCGATCGAAGGCACGTTCTTGGCCTTTGGGGAGCATCGATGGCTCGGAAGGGGTCCTCTAAGGTTAAAACAGGGTGTATAACATGCAAGTGAGCGGCCCAGTATATTAGCAAAAAGTCCCAGTACAGTGTTAACAACCGTCAGAACACGCAGGGTCAAATGCGACGAGGGCAAGCCTCATTGCAACCGTTGTACCAGCACCCGCCGCAGATGCGACGGTTACGCAGCCCCTAAATCTGACTCGTGGCTCCTCTGCCGCCGGCCCCGTCATTTGTCCCGTGGGGCCGCCGGCGCAGCCGAGAGCAGGGCGCTGCAGTACTTCTGCGAGATAGCCGGGCCCTTCCTGCCGGGTCCTTCCGACCCGTACTTCTGGACCCAGCTGGTCATGCAGTTTAGCAGTTTCGAGCCCGTTGTGCGATACTCCGTTATCGCGATCAGTTCCCTATACGAAGAGTGCCAGACCGAAGCTCCGTCGGGTACCAGCATTGGGGATAACACCCTGGCGTTGCGGTATTACAACGCCGCTATTGCCGAGCTAAAAGTGATGCAAAACCCATCCTTGGTACTGCTTGTCTGTATACTATTCATATGTATCGAATCTCTTCAGTCCAACCGAGAAGTCGCCATCAGACACTGCAACCATGGCATCGCTATAATGGAAAGCGACGTCACTGCCGCTGCTTGGGCGAAAGAACATCTGAAGCCTGTTTTTAGGCGCTTGAGTGTATTCCCTTACATGTTTGGAAGTGGGAACGAGGAATTTCCCAGCCCAGTGGCGCTGGACGATCCTATTCCAGTCTCATTCTCCACCTTCTCCGAAGCGAGGGCGATGATGGACGACATCTTCAGCCGCGCGGTCCGACTGGTGCGATACGGTTCACCGTATCGCTTGGGGCACTTAAGGTACGCGGACGTGCCTATCGGACTACTTGAGGAACAAGAGAAACTCAACTACCGACTGGACCTGTGGCAAACTTTATTCACAGATCTCGATACCAGATTGACACCGCAGAATATGCCTGCCACGCAGCGATCCGACCTCGGGGAGGAATACATCAAATTGGCATTGCGGCTTCATCTCTCGATATCCTGCGAGATCAGTCGAATCTCGTCGAATATGGCCTTCAGCGTCGATGAAACATCTTATGACGCGTACCTCTGTGGCTTCCGCAGGGTTATCGAGCAGTTTACACGTTTCGGTGCGATAACGCTAGATAAGGCGCGGACGGCCAAGGGCTGTCCGAAGTTCATTTTCGAGACAGGCTTCACACCGATGCTCTTCTGCGTGGCGACGAAGTGCCGGGATCTCAGTATACGACTGACCGCCCTGTCCTTGATGAAGCTACTCGGGGTGCATCGAGAGAACCTCTGGGAGGCGGACACGGCGTACGCCGTGGCACGACGCGTCATCGAGATAGAACATGTTGTTATCCTAAACGAACTCGGCCAGCCGCTTGGTCCACCCCTATACCCGGGCCTACCCCCAGACAGGATGAGGGTGCGAAAGGCTTGGACGGAGTTCGAAGAATCGATATACGCAGATAAATTTGGACAAGAGATGAGCGGGAAAGTGGTGACGTTCTACATGCGCACCCCGGAGGACACAATATACCATCGCACCGAATTCCTCGCGACAGGGGGCAGCGACAAAGCGCCTGAAAACAGTAGCCCCCTCAACCGCACCCGATGATTGTTTGGGACTCTGGAATCGTTCGTACGAGGCTAATATGCAAGCATGACTCGTCGTCACAGAGTCTTCGTGCATTCTATACCTATGAATGCAACTCGTGTCCGCGCACCAGTGCTGATCAGCCACCGCTGGTGCTTGAACTATCATCAAACCATTCGTCGGAAATTTGATAATGTCCGTCTCTGCCTATGCATAGGGACATTACTCGGTCGCTACCCTACGTCTTATAATTTAGCATTAGCCCGTATGGTAAGCCTACCATATCATGCAAGGTGGGATCCGGCAAGGAGGTCGTGCTTAAGGACAGTACTCATTGCTGTTGATACTAATTGGGAAGTCCGAAAGGGACCAGAATCCTCTAAAAAAATCTTGTTAATAGCTAAGAAGATCTCCAAAGCGAGTAGTTATAGGATCCATAAGACGTTGTTGCTTCAAGTTTGAAACAGCTGGATCGAGAGCTGACCCTTTGATCGCCGCTATTGTAGCGCTTAGTGTATGTGACTGAGCTATGAGCGTCATCGGAAACCCCATAGTCTTCATCCGACCCAAAGAATATAATGCGGAAGCTGGTCACAACCTTTGTCTAAGTCTCGCAGGTCTGCTAGCGCTCTTTGTAGATGGGGTTTGCTTTATGTTACCTGGTAGCTAGGACACATTTGAACTAGATTCAAAACCTAGGGCCTAGGCCACCGGAAACAGGATGTGCTGTGATCAATACAAAGGAACTTCATAACCCATTTCTTTCATTTCTCTATCAACTATCCTACCCTACCCAGAGCCTAACTGCTACGCCGCCCTCTACTCCTGTAAAGGGGCGCCGACGCCGTTAATCTCGCAAATGGGCCGCAGGCAATTGGTTAAGTTCCAGAATGCATTCCAACAAGTTCGAAATCATCTAACATCGCTCTTACGAAGTTCTTAACCTTGTCCACATGGCGTACCAGTTTAACAGGTTGTGGACGTATAGGCCCGGACGGATACAGCCCTCAGATGCTGAACGCTTCGCATTTTATGCCAATATTCCGGCTGCTTTCGATGCTTTAACCTACTTCTTGGACAACCCTAACTTCGGTTCTAGATATGAATATGTTAGACGAGTTGGCCAGCCGGGAATCCAGGTGAGCATCTAGAATTCTCACTCACTCAGTCCATGTTGTTCCAACAGTAATCCGGTAAAGGATAGGACACCAACCGGATAATTGCAACGCCTTGTGACTGCCATACCGTGTTGTTTGCTCCCTCGGCGTAGAGGTACAGCTCATTTACTAACTATGGAACGCCGTGCAGGGCGGCGCCCTCCTTTTCAACGAACGCGGTCCTGACAGCGGAATTATACGTCAAATAATAGTAAAATATTTCGTCCCCGATAACGATTCGGGTGAATCTGCCTCAGAACTCCAAATTCTCGATACGCTACGAGGTGCTGAACGTAAGTTTCCGCTGTACCCGCAAGGCTTGTCTCTCTTATCTCAAGCGCTTTTATGGCCTGGTTGCCACGCCTAATTAGGTAGAGACGGAGCAGGCCTGAGGCGTCCCTACATATCCAGATGAGGAGCAAATGTTAGCTTACAAGCTCTAGATATTATAAAACACATCGGCCCAGGGCTGTTTACGTTCCTCTCAAGCGGTAGCGAGAGCCTGGGTAACGCATTGATCCTGGAGTATATTGGCCATGGTACTCTCCGCGCAGCTGTACTCAGGTTTCTCGAGAAACGTCGCAGGATCCCTGAAAGATTCATTTGGGGGGTCTTCCTTTGCTGTAGGCGTACCTTCACCCCGGCAAACGCCAGATCATTGGTTGACATTATGCCTCCTAGTAACTCGGGCCTGCGTAGCAATGCGCTATCCTGCTGGGCTGCCCCAAGGTGCGCTTCTTTATAGGGAAATGATGCCGGCGCCGGGCCAAACAGGCCCCATTAACATCCAGCACAACGACATGCACCTTCAAAACATTCTTATCGACGACACGAACATGTACGACGTGGAGCATCGGTTTAGCCCGCAATTAAAGGTCCGTCAATGGAAGGTCCATGAAGCCGCTAAGAATGAATGCTAATAATTATTAGCTGATCGATTTAGGATACGCGAAAACGCAAGCAGTGTAAGTCCAAAGCTTGCCTTTCCCTTTACCATGGTTTACCAAGTATAGTGGGCAAACCCCAACCAGCTCGTGGTGAATAGATGGCCCTTAAAGCATCCACGAAGGTTTAGGCAGTAGCCAGCAAAAACTTGTGAATTTGACTCGTTCCAATGTTTGCACACGGTAACATCACGCTTAATTGACGGTTGTGCAACAGGATTCCCGCAGTAGAGAACTTGCAACTAGCTGAGCCTGGAATGGTACCGGGAGGACAAAATAATCCGGTTGAAGATACACCAGCTTCGCAAAAGAACATATACGATGTCGCTTTGGTAAGATTCATGGAGCCCCTGAAAGAACCTTTGTGAGTTATTGACTTGACATCTCTGCATCAGAACATACAAGACTTAGCGACGATGTTGGCTGAGGTTCACACGTACAGCCAGCTCGTGACGGTTATCACCGGGCCCAACAACACATCTGTGATTATGACCAATGCAAGTGTCACGGCCCTCCAGGCGGCACCAATAACGGACACCTTGAGGCATCTGCTATTTAGGTGCCTGGCCAAGGACGCAGCAGATCGCCCACCCCTTCGGGAAGTCCTCCAAATATGTGAACAACAGGTCTACTACACGAACGAGTGGAACTACGGAAATATTCCTGCCGAAGCGTGGGTCTACGAGACAGACCACGCGATATGGGATGCTCTGAATGATATCGTCTTGAATGCAGACTACTACGAAGAATATCAACGGCTAGCTTTTGGCCGCCGAGGGAGCGCTGCAGAGCTAGGGGGAGGGGGTGAAGATCCTGACGTACCGGTGATGGGGGAACTTGCGAAGGATCAGCTACGGAACCTATCCGCTAGGTTCTGATTTCTTTACCGATATACTTATTCTTCCTGATTCCAGTTCACTTGATTAAAGTAGATCGGATATTACCATACGTCTGTGATGACATAAGACTAAACACGTGAATGAGCTGGCTCTTATACATCACGGCCTGTCTCCGTTTGACCACCATTATATACAGGCCATGTAGTCACGTTAGTATCCACTCGAAGTTGATCATTTTGATCTATGAGTGCTGAATATTCGCCACGGCACATATGCTGCTAAGGTCGGTAGGATACAAGATAGTTAAGAGTCGCCGGAAACATCATCTTCTAAGATGTGGTAGCGCTCGACTTTCCACAGTACTTACCAGTACTGGTTCGTGTGGGAATAGTCTGTGTTGCGTCGTTCCCCAACCGCTCTGGTGAGTCGTTCTCCGCACATGGAGCACAAATCAGCGGCTATTCCAGACCTTCACAGCCCACAAAACAAGTTTCCTACTCATTCACTGCCGGCTCATAACTAGAAGAAACCTGCCGCTTTCCTCTTCCCTTGCACCTCAGTATCTGAAAGTAAATTGACCATTTGGAATGAAGAAAGGGCGGCTGGGAAATAGTAGTCCGTGACATGTTATGGTACGGGGCTTCGCGGGTTCGGGCGAAGGCCCAGCGCGGCAAGTACCGGGGTTCTGCCAAGGGGTTGACGGAAATAAGCGTTAGTTTCACTCGCGACCGACGAACATACCCCTGACAATATGGAGAGCCACAGGAACCCGGGATGTATCAAGAGCTCGCCTGTGGAAGTGGATGTTGAGCCGCCTCCCGTTCTTTGCGCACTCGTCTGTGTAACCCGCCGCGGTATGATGAGCTCCTCAAATGCCCATTCGATGATTATAAGAAACAGGAGCGTCGCGATCAGTTAACTGGAAATCATTATCGCTGAATATAAAGGCTCAAACGATATTGAAGTACAATATCAGCTCTAAACGCTACGCTCTAAGGAACTCTCTAAACGCTGGCAGTCACGGATAACCCTACCTCATTTCTCATCGCAGCAGCAGACGTCATCGTCGTAGGCGCTGAGCTAGTGGCTTTCACCCCGCCGCCAGCATCCACGAGGCCGGCTTCTCAGTCATCGTTCTCGGCTGATGACCACATGGGCCGTAAGACGGGAGCTGCAGATGCCTCCGTACAAGGCGGGAAAAATCAACATGGAAGCGCCATGGACCAATGACACAAACACTGACCAAGACCTATGCCCTTGAAAGGAAATGCGGCTTCGGCCTTGCCGAAAAGGCCGACGAGGCGTCTCTATCGTTGAGTCGCCGAACTATTCCACAACCGTGATCCTGTTTGGCCAGTTGTCAGTACTCGGCGACAAACAGGACGTGACCCAGCTGGCCGAGTCCGCGGACACTTCTACCGTCTCGTCAAGACCAGCGAACTCTCAATTCCCCCCTTAGGGGACTAACCCGATCGAGCTTGACGGTATGGCAGCCAGAGGGCTACATCGAAAATAGGGTGAGCGGTTCCCCAGCACTTCTACCTACCGTGAATCGTATGTTGCGGATACTTGTCGGTGTCGACTGGGACGAGATCAGCTCCCTGTACTCGTCAAGTACATCAAGAGCGGAACGTGTCTCACCGTTCTCGCTTCGGACGGTAAGCACGGCACCTAGGGAAGTACTTAGTCCGATCGTTTTGTCTAGCTGGAAAATAAAGGGCTGGTGCGAATAGAAATAAGCTAATTGGGGCTCCGCTGGGAGTTCGTCAATCTGGTAATTCCTACTTCTAGTATGTGATCGACAATCGGCGTTGTCTCGCGTTTTTGATTCGTGCGCTTGCATAGCCGGCTTTAAGAGTTTCGGGTTTTGTGTAAATTTTAAAGCAGCATCGAAATGGCAAAATTAGTTGTAAGGTACGTCACACTTACAAGGAAGCAGCTGCACAGCTCTTAAGGATACATTAATATCTAGGAAGCTCCAAACGGTGATCCCACTTGGTGTGGGTGATGCACTGATATAAGGCTCCGGATAGTATCAATGTTGTTCCGCATGATCCCTGAATCTCTAAAGGGGCCATTTTCTGTGACAGGGTACGAAAGGTATACGAGCGTAAGAATTCCAAAAACAAATGTCAGTCCTCTCTCTCGGTAATAATGGGCTGGTGCCGTAAAATATTCAGGCTTCTTGTTGACAGGCCCATTGTTTTGAGTTTAGACGTAGTTCGTATATCTGTTTCACTTTTCAGTCGTTCAATAGCTGCGAGTCCCTCTATAGAAGTTCAATTACGTAACGGAAAAGATGCCCATCTAATTTTGACGATCAAGTTTAGCCTTCGGATCGTCTACATACCAACCAAGTCTGTAATGCTGCCGTAACTCTCCCGTCGAAGATACTTGTCGGAAATAGACAGCTAGAAGAGAAAAGCTGGAAGGTAGGTCTAACGAAAGCGGAGTGTGGCGAAGCACGCCTTCGACTCCCCCAGTAGGAAAGACTTTGCCCGTGGCTCGGAATCCCAAAAACGATAGGGGCCATGAATAGTGTATTTGAAACATGGTGCCAACCCCGTACGCCACGGACGCCCTGATTCCTCCCAGGATCTCCCCCGCAACCAGCCTCGCGATGTTCTTCCCCCAATCAGAGGCCTAAGATACAGACCATACTTCCCGATCTGGGTAAACAATACCGGGTTACGGCTAACGCCTGGGCTCTAAACTTCGACAGCCTTAGAATATTTAATAGCTCCTCGTTGCCAAGTTATTAATGCTCTTCAGCCTTCGTTCGAAATCACTCACGCTCTGGTTAGGAGTGCTCTTGTCTTTGCATCTGATATTCTTTTCCTTTCGTTTTAGGTATTTCCCTCTTCAAATTTACCATGATTACCGTCCGTTCCGTTGCCGCAGCTGCTATCCCATTACTGGGATCGGCTCTTGGCTATGCCAAGCCTAACGCATGCAGTGGCGTCTGTGTCAATACTCATGATCCGTCCATCATTCGACGGGATGATGGGACTTATTTTCGCTTCTCAACTGGCGGAAGAATAGCCGTCCACTCAGCACCCGATATCACGGGACCCTGGAGCTACGAAGGTGCTGCTCTCCCAGCCGGATCTGTGATCGACAACCCCGGCAACCAGGACCTATGGGTAAGTTGGGAAACGACATTGGCGGGATCATCTGTCCTTACACGTATACAGGCACCGGAGGTTGTGAAAGTAGGAAACACATATTACATGTACTACTCCGTCAGCACTTTTGGCAGCCAAGTGTCCGCCATTGGAGTTGCGACGTCGCCGAGCTTGGACATGAACACGTGGACCGACCTGGGTGCTATTGTCCAGTCGTCCACGGGTAGCCCTTTCAACGCGATCGATCCGAGTCTCCTCAACGCGGATGGACAGTTTCTTCTCACGTTCGGCAGCTTCTGGGAAGACATTCATCAGGTACCCCTGGCGGACCCTGCGGCGCCTGCAACCGAAACTCCACACCAAATAGCGTTTGATCCCGTCACCACCGAGGAAGAAGGTCCTGCTCTCTTCCACTACGGCGATTTCTACTACCTCTTCTACAGCAAGGGGAAGTGCTGCGGCTATGATACCGACAGGCCGACGACTGGGGGCGAGTACAAGATCATGGTCTGCCGATCCAGCTCCCCTACGGGCGGTTTCGTCGACGCGAACGGCATGGACTGCAGCAACGGCGGCGGTACCGTAGTCCTCGAATCTCACGACAACATCTATGGCCCTGGTGGCCAAGGTGTCTATGATGACCCTGCTCACGGGCCCGTAAGTTTGCCAACCCAAAAAGACGACTACTTGGTTATGCTGACAGAAGTCCTATCTTAGATCCTGTACTATCATTATGTCGACACTAACATCGGTTTTGCCGATGGCGATAAACAATTCGGCTGGAACAACATTGATTTCTCCAGCGGCTGGCCTGTCGTATAAGCCCGAGACTCTGGGCTTGCAGCTTTCTTATCTACCTGTACATATTTGCGATGCATAGTTATATATATACACCCAGTCCAGGCATTCTAGAAGAGTCCCAAGAAGTTCATAAGTATCAAGCCACTTGGATTCATAGAAGGCGGGGTTCCCTGTACGCAGGAATAAGTGAAGGCTGAAAATGAAAACCTTGCGGGGCGCTTCGTCTCGTAAGAGAAGAACGACCTGCAGATAGCCTTACGAAACAAAACATGGTGCCGGCGATGGCACGCAAATGCCATGAAGCACGGGAATCGAGTCAAGTTATACTCACTGTGCCAGGAAGTGATGGTTGTTATCAATATGATAGGAGCCTCCTGATCGCCCGCTTCATCCGAGGTTATATCAACCATGGTCCCGTCGTGGGGTCAAGGAAACGTATCCCGCGTACCGTCTCTTTGAGACTTCGTGCATAAGCCCACGTAAGATGGTTTCACCTATTATGTCATCCTGAGGACAGGATCTATTTCAGACTGAGAACTTGAGGTATCTATCACGTTCACAAGGGTTGGGAAATGCTTGCTAGACTTGAAACTTGGGTATGTCCGCAGGACTCATAAGTTACGCCGACGTCATATCCATTATTACGAGTTGAAAATATATTCACGTTTAAATTAACTTATACACTAAAAATATAAACTACTTTTAAGACTCCTTTATTGTAACATTAGAAAAACCGACAGGTATATCAAACAAGGGGCCCCTTTATGGCAAAGGTCCCGGATTATTATTATTCCTTTCCGGAGCTTGAGAGCCTAATATCAGCGAGTCGCCAACAATGGGTGGGATTACAGCTCTTAACTCTTCACCGTTAATACAACTGTGAGAGCTGTACAGCTGTAAATGAGCGTGACACATGTTAATACTTGAACTTTCAATCATCGGCTCGACCTTGTAATTTTACTTCGTTCGTATTAACCCTTCGAAGTCTCGTGCACCGTGACTTGTCTGCAGAACAGTCTCTGTCGTGGGCTTCAGCGTGACTATGTGTTGTCCTTTTTTGCTTTTGGCAGTGTGGTAAATGAAACTCTATGATGACCCGGTTGAGAGCCTGGCGAATCCTGCTCCTGCAAGCAAGTCGGGTAATTAACCTCACATATTTAGGCACACAGTTAACGGGGCCCGAGGCAAGCCCTGCCGGCACTGCCTCCCGAGATGCTAGGCTTCCGGATCGGGTGTGCATCCACAACGCGTGGCATTGCAAGCCGAAATCCGCGGCGAGTACTAGCGTCGTTTCCTTTGTAGTGGCATGCAACGGTGTCTCGGAGAATACCCTGCAGCGCGGGCTGGGGACGCACGTGGGCACCGGTCCATCGCCGGTCGGGCGAAAAATGGCACTCATACTACGTAGGTAAACAACCGGGGATAGTCTAACGGCATTGGGCCAACCGGGCCAAACGGGATGTCTATATTTGGCCGCGTATGTTGTGTAACGAGGCCACCTGCAGGTCTCGGTCTCCCAAATTGAGTGTTTTAAGACTGGCCTACCGGGACAGGGTTTGATTACTAGTGGCTTACCGAAATGGAACCTCTTGGACGGGGGATTATAGCCCTATATCTGGAGAGGTTGGTTCGAGGCCGGAGTTGACTTACAGATCAGGTCACAATGGAGACACAACTCGAAGGATTTGTAAGTTCCGGTGACCCTGGTTGGAAGACATGTTGGAGCGGAAGGCCGTTCCGCACCAAAAGGACCAATGTAATAATGGCCATTGTTAAGGGAGGAGAGAGCAAGGGTGTTAGCTTGGCTAGAGTATAAGCCGCCCTCAATACGACTCATGGCAAATTGGTGAGCTATCGAAGTGGACTGGAGCAAGCGAGTCACGATTCATATTAAGAGCCAGGTGACGATGGATTGGACGGAATATGGAGCGGAGATGAGACGCCAACCCGCTGTACCGATAGGGAAGAAACCCCTCACCACGCTCGCTATCGGATTCTCGAAGTACCAAGCTTATCGAGGCAGGAGCGAGGCAAAGTTGGTGGAGGGCGGTTGACAACATCTTTAATTGGTCTATAAGACCTTGTTCACGCGATGTAACGGCGGCTCGCGGATGCACAATCCTTGCTGTATGTGGGTGTGGTCGTCTCAGCCGTACCTGTTGGACGAGTATCTACTATTAGCGTAGCTGTAGGGTATAGCAGGAGCCATTAACATCCGGGGTCAAAGGCGTGACAGGGCCAATGCTGTCGGAAATAATGGGCAGAAACGGTTAAGATGATACATTGCTATCTGCTCTGCATCTCGTTTCGGGCGGTAGACCGAAAAGACGACGACATGAAGAGATCAACACCAGGGGAGAGGAAACGAAACAAAATTACCCATAGCCTATGTAACGAGAAAGAACAGACGAAAATTCTCCGATTCTGGGGTATCCTGGAGCATTGGCGAGTGGGTAAGTGCCAAGCCCCCGATCGTGAGGGGAAGCCCTGATGTCTGCGAGGAGTAATCGAACGACTGATGTGTAGTAGCATGGCTGCGGCAGGCTCATTGCAGCTACAGAGGTTTGTATTTTTGTTAATGCACTGCACTCGCATAATTGGATAGAATTGAGATATATCGAGATCTCTCACTGTTTACAGCCCGTGTCCGAGGGGCCGCCTCGCGCAAAACGGAAGGCAAGGTTAAAAGATCCCAGGGGATTTTCCTGGTGGAGAATGATCCTGGAGGGCAGTTCGTGATCATCACAGGGCTCAAGTGTTATGTACTGGTACTTTTCGGCCAGAAGCTTCAAATCCCTGAATACAACAAGGATTAGCTTTCGGTAGAACGGAGCAAGACTTAGCACTACGTAGTGAGCTCCAAACAACCCAGATATTATCACCATGCGTCTAAGAGAGGACATTTGCTGAAGGTAGCATCAGGCTTCGAGGCTCATCCCGTTGTTGTAGTCATTGTATGCAAGTCGTCCAAAACCTGCTCACTTGGAACTGTTTTGGTCGATCTTCGTGGTATCTTCGAGACGTGAAGTACCATAATGCAACCTGCACGCAACGTATCAGTCTACGTATGGTAAGCCATCTGCTGCAGGAGCTTAGGATAACCTTTTGCGGAAGGGCGCTTGCCTTCTTTTAGTCATTCTACAGTTCTGGTGCTCTTTTACGTAGTGTCATGGGCCGTGATATTGGCATGTCATGCATCGGCCTATGCCGAACCTCAGTCTAGGCCACGCTGAAGCAAAGACCTGTACGGGTAAGGTACTGACCCCATAGCCTTTCGTGCCTACCGAGGTAGCATCGCAATAATATAATTCTGGGTGGAACTGAGTGCTAGTACACCATCTAGGCTGTACTCCGTGCAATAGATGAATGATTCGCACAGAGCGGCGCTCTTACTAACAAGCAACCACCATGAGGATCGCTTGTACGCGGTTCTGTGCCCGTGCCACCGGTTACGGGGAAGCCATTAGATACGCACGAGGATTGTGACGATCTCATCACCTCCGAAAAGGCTTTCGCATATGACGGCAGATTGCGGTCTTCCAAATCATCCCGTATACGTGACCGGTTTATGTAGGAGGTCAAAGCGTTGTAACGAGCCACAGTAGCTACCTAATTAAATTGACTATGTCCTCTCGATGGGAGCGACGCATCGAATAGAGAATAAGTGTTTGCCCTCCCATGGCCAACTAGACAGGTGTCAACAATATCAAAGGAATTCTGTAGTGGATCGTGTCGGGGCTGGTCGCTTTACCACACACTTTACATGTCGTATGCCAAGACTATAGGGATCTAATAGCCACACCCAGTAATGCAGCGAAGGGGATATGATATATTGCGCTACAGTAAAAGTTTCCGGGAGATAAGGGCCTAGACTCCTTCGCTAGTCCAAAACTAGGATGGAATGTAAAGTCGGCTGTTGAGGTCCCAAATAGACGGGAAAGGCCCTGTTGCTGACCTTCAGATGTTGAATCTAAAGTAGCCGAAAAGATGATACGTAAGGTGATCCCCACGACCCCGGGTCAAGCATAAGGCCAATCATGATTGCAAATG
This sequence comes from Monosporascus ibericus, assembly GCA_004154915.1. Classification (NCBI taxonomy): domain Eukaryota; kingdom Fungi; phylum Ascomycota; class Sordariomycetes; order Xylariales; genus Monosporascus; species Monosporascus ibericus. The sequence goes on along the minus strand of QJNU01000069.1, from coordinate 60,984 downwards.
ATTTAAAAAAAAAATTACGCTAGAGATGTCAGATGGTTAGTGACCTGAAGAGCAGTGCGTAATGTAAAGTTTGTATCAGACTGCGCCGAATTGCGTGTCGTCTGCGCTCCCTTCTGACGACCTCAAGAACAGCTGGTAGCCCGAAAGATGCCTTCTAAGAGGCGCACAGGCACAGCTGTACTATGAGAATAGAGTACATACCAAAAACAAGGTTTCTTGGAATCACGATCTCTTGACATGGCTTGTACTTGGGGTTGAGTCTCGAAAGACTGACCGTGGGTGGCCAATGATAAGCACTCATATACGGGCCTGGCTCCCTACAGCTACGCATGTAGATATTTTACCAGTACAACATTTCCCACATTTCGTTCTAGCACTAAGTGGCGAACTCATCAACTATGGCTACGTGAGCTAAATAATATGCAGACCAACCAAGCTTGCAAGAATAAGGGATATAATGATGTAAGGAATTGCATGATGGAACAGATAGTCAACAGTGCACCCTGAAATATTTGAGAGCGATTGGGACCATCAGCTTCCTAACTGAAGCGCTCCCAATGTGCACATTGCAGGTGTCACTCTTATTCATAGGCGGCCATGGCTCGGTTCAGCTCAGCCTTATAAACTAACACTGCTCGGCCTCAGCCCCGAAGAGACGCGAAATTTCAGGGGCCATAGCGTTTAAACCGTGCCTTTTCACCAATGATGTGTTTTTAGGAAGTTGCGCCTACAAGAAATACGAAAGGGTTGTACTACTGTTGCAATTCTATCACGTTGAAGTAGTATCTTCTATCAACACCATTGCTGGCCCTGAGCTTTAAACCGTGCACTACCAGCCACCCTCTCCCATCCGGGTATGTGTGTAAAACAAATGACCTGTGAAAAATATCCTCCAACAGCCGTGTACCATAATCAAGTCACCCATTTTAACCCCGGGGTATCAATACTCAGACATTTGATCTCACAAAGTGAAAATCAGCCCACCAAAAAAAAAGACAGCTAAGAGGGTAGTGGTAACGTGTAAGCGTCCAGCTGGGGGATAAACGGAGTGCGTCACGGAAACATTGCTTTATGTAGATTGCTTCGGCTCGATCCCAGGGTGGCCTTGCATGTGATTAAAGTATGAAGGATTGTTAATATTGCTGAACCCTCTCATAGCATCTGGGGCAATGCCAGGAGATTGCGGCGTTCTTAGGCCGTGGTCGCCTATCTGATGATATTCGTAAGGGGACTCAAATATCGGATAACCCTCCGGAGAAAAGCTTGTAGGGATGGAACTTGACCCACTCGAATGCGGCGGGGCGCTGGCGTATGTTGGTAATGCACCGTTAGGATAGGGCGCGGTTGTGTTATTGGGATACTGGGACATAGGATATGCCCCAACAGGAGTCTCTGGTGTTGAAACTGCTATCCCGTTGGGTTGAATGTGTGCTGGCCCAGAAGCATTAGGCATAGATGGGGCGTTTGTGGCGGCCAGTGCCTGTGATACGTTAGGAACGTAACCGGAGGCGGCATCGTCACCATATGAGCTCTGCTGGCCTCCTGTAAAATGAAACGTTTCCACCGGATTCTGAGTCGGACTGGGATCGAACTGCATCGACGTGTTGAATTGTGTTCCGTGTTGGCGAAGAGGCGCTATGAGGGTCGGCAGCATGGGTCCGCTCGACGAAGGTTGGGAGTAGGACGTATGGAGTGAAGAAGGCGTGTGGTTGTATCCTAAGACAGCCGCAGCTCCGGTCGGCATAGTGGAGCTCGGGCTTATCGAAGCGGAACCTATCCGACGACGGTGGCGAGGACGCTCTTCGCCATAAGCAGCTGCCCCTTGGTAAACGTTGGTATCGTAGAAAGGCTGTCCCTGTGAACCAATCGAGTCACGCGACCTTCTGGCTTGTGGTTGCATATCCTCGGCTGGTTCTCCCCTCGCATGGCGCATACGCTTTAAGCTCCGAGCGAATTCCTCGTGGCGCTGGTCGACAGCCTTTTGCTTTGGGGTCTTGCGAACTCGTAAGCGCACTCCTTGGTCACTCAGAGAACGCGTTAAAAAAGTGGACTCGCTTAGCCCCTTGAAAGTCCTTGCTGACTGAACCTCGAACACGTCCGACAGTACTGAGGTGAGGTGTGTAACCTCCCTGGACATTAGGTCGATCTGGAGTAGGTCGAACCGGATCCTGAAAAAGCCTTCTTTCTTGACCGCGAGATCGCCGAAGACGAAGAAGGCGGTTTCTACATTATCAATATCCTTCAACTTGTGGAGCGATGACACCGTCGACCCCGTAAGAGCATTCTGTGTCGGAGGGCCATGAGGACTCTTCCTACCCGATCTTTCGGTGTCTGCATCCTCCAGCACCGCCGAGACGAAGAGATATGGGCTTTGTATGTGGAGGGAAGAAATAGGGTCGTTGATGACTAGGGCGAGGATTGGCGGCGGATCGACTGGTTTCTTGTCTTTGTCCTTCACCCCCGCGACTTTAGCGTGTCGAGGTTGCTGTCGTACGACTAAGCTCCATGGACTATGGCAGCCCGTTGTTAGTAACTTCGTGATATGATATCTGGCGGTAGACCTTTCCACGTACGGTTTCTCTTGTGTGCCATTAGGGGAGAGGCGAGGTGTAGAGCTTGGAACGTGCGACCGATGCCCGTGACTTGGGCCGAGCCATTGCTGCTGATGTTGCATCTTTAAGATAAATTTCGGGAGAAGTATAATAACTCGAACTTAATTGCGGGAGCCGGTTGGCTCAATGGCGCAGTCTCCTCGGTTTCGCATAAACCAACTGTCCGATGACGACCTATAACTGAGTTAAAATAGGAGATATTACGGGGGGCCAAGAGATCATGAGTAGAGTGGGCATGGAAATGGTTGCCGATGTGAGGCCCTTGGCCGACACGTAAGTTGTACGGAATTGGAGAAACGTGGGTTATGTAGGGTCGAGGCCGTCTGTCTCCAAAATAGAAGACCAGGTCTTGTCCTCCTTGTCTCGAGCACAGGAAGCCGCACTACTAACAGCCAAAGCATAAATGCGACTGCATTTACACTCCTAATGTGATCTTGCGACCTGCTCAGGAGGGAGCTAAGAGGTAAGTTTGATCCGGATTCCGTGATGTGGAACCGATCAACCCGGCAAAACAAGAAACCGGGAGGGGTCTGATGTAAGCGTAGGTCAGAGGGACTTCGATGCCGGAGCAAATACCCTGCTGAATATACCACGAAGACCTGGGGGCTATTTAAAAGATGTTACTAACCTTATGATGTTTTACTTCCCCTATTGGATATCGGCAAACTCCTAACAACTGCAGCGACAATGGGATCAGGAATCCTAGAAGCCAAGAAGGGCTTACTCTAAGGAGACTGACCCAAATCCGAGACCGTTCAGTGATTTCGAGGCTCTGTTTAGTCCTGGGATCCCGTAAACGTTTTAAGGGATACCGGCGACTGAATATCGGTCGAAGAATAGTGGTAAGCGGGTTGATTATGTGGATTAAGTGACTGCTGCTGACACCAGTATTACCCCCAAAGATTACTGGACGGTGACTTCGGGTCAGTAGCCGGTCAGAAGCGTCCCTCGCAAGAGAGGATTATATCCTTTTTAAACTCCAACTTTGTTCTTTTGTCCGTGGCCTTTTCACCCCCCAACGTCTAGTCGCGACTGAATGCTCCTCGCATCCAAAACTCGAAGCCCCTTTTCACGGGCAAGAACCTCTCTTGCCTCGGTTCCAGTGCGCAAGATCGGTGGAAAGGTAAATGCAAAAAGGAATCTCAACCACTTGTGACGCGATATGACCTCAGCTGTTGATCTCTTCTGGCAACACTGTAAGCTTTAGGGCTGTGAGTACCTGGAGCCGGTGGCAGTGGCGAACTAGTGTAAGTAACTGTGACCAGGTATCCTTAGGAGCTTCGAACCACCAAAACATCAAATCAAAAAATGAAAAACGCTTCTTTGTAATCCGGGATCCCCGTGGTGAGAGTTGCTAAACAAGACGACGTCGGCCCTGTTCTCGGAAGCGAATGCCAGGGGTGAGTCGACTGATATTATGCAGAGTAGATCGCCGACAGTCTCCCATGCCCGTCTGCCCCTCGGTTTGGCCTGTCGACACTTTGTTTTGCGACAGTCGAGCTGATCATTCGAGTTGGAGGGACTGCAAGTAAAACTTAGGGATGCCACACTGCCGACACGCCTCTCAGGACACAATCGGATTTTGCTGGTGAAGGTCGTTCGTCACTCGGCTAGAGGACCTGGTAACAATCCGAAAACCTTGCGCGCTGCGGAACGTACAAGAATTAGGCATTCGCTTCGTGCATTGGCCGTTCGTCGTTGGTAGCTTTAAGACGACAAGGCGAGTTCGCCGCAAGTATTTTGACAACTTCCACCGTCAAGAGGAAACTGCGCTGGTTCTCCGAGACTTGGCCTCCGTGGACGTCCGGAGTCGGGTAGGACTGAACAGCCGATCGAGGCGAGTTAGAGATATCAATGAGTTGGTCGACGGCTGCACGTTCTCCAGCGCCGTTTAGCTTCGGGACCGCCAAATGACCGTTTCCAAGGAAGACACGCGAGATACCACGAATTAGAACTAAATGGAACAGCCGCGTTTTTCGCCGCGAGTGCAAAATATCTAGAAGTGGTTTCGGGAACTCGACGCGCAATAGGCGTCTAGTGCTATGGAGGGGATAATTAGGTTATATCAGGTCACTCCCGAGTGGATATAGGCTAGACCCTCTACTCTATCAGAGCTCACTAACCGAGGACGGCATATGTTAGTCCTTCACGCAAACGGCAGCAATATTACAGAGGCATATCCTTAATAGACCTACTCATAACAATGCAAGTAATGACCACTATGGGGACATGGAGCATGACGATTATGGGACAATGTCTAGAGGGATCTACCGGGAAAGCGAACATTTACCCTTGGCGATACGTACCGGATAGGTACTGTACAGTGCCTGGTATGAAAATCGCCGCATATGGCGACTTAGAGGCTGAGGTTCTCGACGTCTCTGACCGGGTGTAGTACGTTGGTGCCAAGGGTGGATTGTTATGCATGAGAAGGCTTGAAGCTCCAAGACCACCTACCTACCTCTACCTATTTGCATGCAGCATAAAGAGCGTACCGTACGTATGTCGGCCATGAAGTAGGTAGCCAACCCTGGCCACGCATGAACGTTGTCGAGTCGGCAATGGTCGATCGTGTGGCGGAGTGGACCTGCTTCAAGCGCTGCGTTTCCGCTGGCATCGGTTCGTATGTTAAGGAAGTACTTGGTACGGTTATGGAGTTTGAGAATCCGTTTGTGTCTGAATGCAGCGGATTGGTGAGGGATTCGTGTTGGCCCTGCGTCAACGGGTCTTCAAGCGCCTCGAAATTCAACGCTTACCTAGGCGACATGCGGATACATGGAACCCTGGTTCGAATGCCCTTTTCGGAAAACGGCATGGCGGGAGCGGGAGCGAAAGCGAAACCACTCTCTCCAGATGCTTATCTGTTGGTGGAGTTCGCGAATGAGCTTAAAATTAAGCAAGTCTCGATCCCCCGTTGAGTCGCCATAGGATCCAGCTAGTTGTATCTATATCATATCATATATGAACTCCGAATAGGACGGCCGCTTTCATCGCGGAAGAGATTAGCCCCTGCTCGGCGAGCTTGATGCTCACTACAAGCTCGATACGGGTCAAGTGTAATCCATTTCATCGAGCGCTATTCCGTTTCGGGTTTGCACCTAGACTTTTTGGGGAAGGCGAATGACACCTAATAATCAAACACGACAGAAAGTATACATGCCAATACCATTTCGGGAGGCAAGGAGTCCGTTATAGAATAGCGTGTTGAGGGCGTCTTGCCAACGGGACGAGATGAGTTGCTCGAGGCGCCAAGCCCACGTCCCGGAAGTGGACGGAGTTTCTCGCCCCTTCGAAACTTGTTCTGGGAAGGTCTACAAGTCAGCCTAGGGCATAACCTCGCCAAGGCATTTCTTCCTTTCACCGGTGGTGCTGCTTGTCAGGCATGGTAGAAATCGAAGTAGCCTGATTTCGTCTGCAGCCATTCACCGGGGTCACAATCATACCGAGGCATCCGTCAACGCAGGAATCATGAAGATATCCCTTGAAGTCTGAGTGGCTACTCGACACGTTTTCTAGTTTCTTTGCTTAAAGCCGTTTTTAGAGTTCTGGGTCGCCCATGTTCTCGGATTCATCAGGACCTACTTCGTACATATAAGCGCATCCTCGTTGGATGTTGCAGGGTGGCTGACCAGCTGTTTCCATGAGGTCCACAAGCCGACAGCGTTGCCCCGGTCTGTCAGTGCAAAGCCCGATCTCCACTCTCCCCATCCACGCGCTGGGGCTAGGAGAATTCTAACCCTGCTCGCACACGACGTATGTCGCATATACAGGGACAAGCCTGTCTGCGAAGCGTATTTCGATGTACCCAGCCAAATAAACTGGAAGTACCAGACGAAACTCACAAGCTGCGGGGAGGGGGAGTCTGGAAATTCGATACACTCCTCGCGAGCTCAGGTGAAACCTTTATGCCATCTTTCGCATATTCGCATATTGAGCTATTGACTCTAGATCGGGGCGAGACTCGTCGGCATACACTTGTCCCGACCCAGTGCCAGTTCATATCTGTAATAAACAATCAGGGATTTCCCGTGCCATATTGTGGGCTGCACCATAATACCTATCCTCTGATGCCTGTCGGCCACACGGAACGGTTCCGATAGCTCGGTTGGTCTTGTAGCTTTACCGCGTCAATACATGATTTTAACCATTGTTAGGCTACGTGGACCGCAGAGAGAAGTCACTCGCAGATCAAACAAACCCATACGGGCAGAATGAGCTCCTTTTACCCCTCAGCTGTCGATCATGTCGTCGCCGCTCGTCCGGTTGAAGTCTCCACTGATAAGCAAGCAGTTTCCTCTTTGCGCTCACTCCCTCTCTGTTCGGAGTCGCAGCGAGCAGCTTATTATGATACAAGCGAAGCTAGTCTATCACCCTTAGGGCTATATACATACCCACGAGGCCAAGGAAAGGCGGCTGAGCGTATGCGGTGCTACCAAGACACTAAGAATAACGAAATGGGGCAATACTAAAAAGAGATGACTGTGGGGGCACCTCATACTCCCCGCTCGGGGAGGGTTAACCCCGGTGTAGAAAGCACTCCAACGCCACCGCATGAAACCCCTGCCACTCTCACGGATGGATCTTCTGCGAGCGAGTGCCGTCGCTTTTGGAAATCAGAGCTCCCCTGCGGTTCATATGCCTGCTTGCTACTCTATTGTACATTTCGTGCATCTGCATTCGGCTCCTTTGCTGCATGCAGCACCCGTCGGTCATCTGAATTCTCTGATTACTCTGTACCAAAATACGAGCCTTCGTCAACCCTGGGTATTTATCTACGTAAAGACTTCGGAGACGGAGGAGAAAGGGGTGTAGTTTACTCCAGGGCATCAAAGAAAATTTTTCTTATTTTAGCAAATCTCCCCATGCCTCGACCACAGACTACAGCATCCGTGAATCCACTAACAAATGTGCCTTAACGTTAACTAGCGCTAGCCGATGGTCGCAACGGCAAAAGTGGACAGATTCCCGCCAGGTCGATCGAAGCGGCCGCTGTCTATCTGACTTTTGTCAAAATTGGTTGAGGGGAGATGGGTGGATTTATCGATGAGTAGAACCCTGATGATGAGGGGCTTGGCGCATTAGCAAGAGTTTCATAGACGCATGCTCAAGGGGGGTCAAAACTGTGCGGAACCTCGACGCTGCATTGCAGGCATTCGGCTTCCCATCATCGCCGCGCCTGGGTAAGGTGAAAGCCGCTTGAATTGAATCCTAAGTCATTGCTACCATGGTAACTACAGATACGTCTCGGTCAGATCCGGCCGTAGAAGAATTTACCTTCCCAGGATTTTCGCTTGCACAATCCACGTGGCCAAGTCTCTCAGCAAGATCATCCTATGTCAACCTGATTTCATCCCAACCTCTCCCTACTTTAGCAGGACGTTGCGGGAATGGCTTTTATTGAACGGGATAGGAATTCGAGCCAGGCCTGAAACCGCGCTCCGATTGCACGGCTAGGTGGGCTTGGGAGACGCGTTGACTCTTCGCATGAGACTCGGTATAATTTCAAGGGGATGTCGGGATTCTGGCCATGCCGCTCAGTACATGGTATTCGAGAAGAGCAGAAGTAGTACAATAAGACCGCCAACCATGCACTCCGGATTGATAAAACGTTGTATTAACAAGCTTGTCTGCGGGTCTGAGCCGCTTCAGTGGAAGCCGCAGGACGTACCCACTGATGTGGCCTACTACCGTTTCTTTACTCAGCGGCGTCTACGACGCGACTCTACGGTTCGTCTTTGCTTCCGTAGGGTTCTGCACGGCACAGGACAAAGACAGGTACCGAGTCAGGGGATATCCTCTTCGAGGCGTCATTTATTACGAATGCCGGTCTTTGGCTTGATTGGGAGTTGCTAAGAACATAAGGAAATCTCGTATGCACTAAGTCGAAAGGCCGTCCGCCTACTTTCCCCAGTGGGCACGTTTTCTGTTGCCCATTCATACGACATAGCCATAGATACATAACAATGTGATTGCGTTTGACAGTCTCGGGATCGGCGCGCAGATGCTGACGCGACTCCCATAGGAGACACAGCATGCTCCACTGCAGTGCTAGTGCGGCAAAGCTCATCGTTATGAAGTTATTGCTAACCGAGCATACGTCATATGACGGGCCTACACTATATTAGATCATTATCATAATGAACTGCCACACCTCCATTCAATCTGCACAAGATCTTCCCAAACTGTCCCGAAGCAACCACCCCCATAGTGCCAGTCAGCCTCAAAGCCAAGCCATGGGTTCGGCTAGCCGGAGCACCCAGCTGAAGTTCCCATTGTATCAGGTCGTACCTGAATCTAACAATGACACCACCGCATTACGAACTAGCATCACGAATGAAGATCCGGTTCGTTTCGTGCTTCGCACCCCATATATATTGCCAGGGGAGGTGGCCTAGACTGCCCATGAGGTACAGTGACCTTGTGTCGAAACCCCAATCAGTAATGGGAGAACTTTGTTATCGACAGGTAGACAGCTGTTGCGACGTCTACCTGCCCCAGGCGGGACGGCAACCTAGATCGACTGCCTCTCGCCTCCCCCCGGGGGCCACGTGCGATCAACATCAGGAACCTTCCCAAAGTTACATCAGTTTCGGCCCGTTGTTGCGATGCTTAGCCTTTTATTAACGCTGTTGCGTGCCGACTTGGGCCAAGTGAGGCTTGGCCCGTAAGGAGCTGGTTTTAATTCATGGGTGCTACTGGGCTAAGCTGCCAGGCCCTTCGCATGGTAATTGACCTTTTAAGTTATGGGCCGAGCCGAGACTATCTACATTAGCCAGCCACTATCCACAGACCTGGTCCTGGTTGACATATGACTTATGCCCGCTTCAACATGGGCTGGACAGCTCTACCAACATCAAGGCTTTACGTTCATTTCAATCCTCACCATATCACGTAACATTCCCTATCATAGAGGCCATCCAGGACTTGCCATAACTCCGTAGACATATCTGTGCCTCTCTGCATGGCTAATTCTGGAAAGCATGGTTCTTGTTACCAGCTTGCCTGAAGCTCGGTCCCCCTTCATTTTACCCAGTTCCTCCACTTTTCCACTTTTCCCCACCTCGTCCGACCGAATTTATGTATTCATGCATACAGATACCTAATCGGTGTTCCCCAATACCGTAGATACGGATGAACCCCCTTTGTTTCACGGTCGGAGAGCGCGTGCCTCAGTGGTAGGGCTTAGGACACTGCCGATTGTGTGGTTGCATAAGGTGTTGTACACAACGTGCGGAGCCGCCGGATAGGTGACGCCGCGCCCCTCATAATGCACTATAGATACAAGGGTCCAGCTTTAGGTGCGGCAGGGAACAGAAACTGCAACCGTTTATGCCGGACCGTCGTCGATTTCATGCCCGGACATGACTTATCACAGTGCATAAGACTTTCTCTCCTCTGCATGGTCGTCTCCTGCATCTGTCATCTTATGACGGTGCCAGTGTATTGCCACAAGACTTCTGACGCGATGATTTCTCTCGCAACATATGGTTAGGCGCGCTGACGCCATCTCTACAACAGGGGTATTATACACCCTCCTATTGAGACGCGATGGAGGACAAGGCATGAGGACATGCCATCTCGGGAATGCTTCAGAATTAATCGGGGACTGATGTGGACCATACACGACGAGATGCCGTCGCGTCGCGATATCGACGGTATTATGTTACTTGCGGTGAGGCTCTGCGAGTCCACTTAAGCAGCACGCAATTCCACGTCGGTAGATTGCTCCAAGTTCGACAGGAGCTACTGCTTTCTTCGCTTGATATCGGTTATCACGTTTTGGGGGCTTCATTGGATGCGCATTTTCACCTATATATGGCTTGGCGAAGTGTTGCGCCCACGTAATGGAAGGCAGCTCTCCATTAATGACTACATTCACGCTAGTAATACTTGTCAAGGCTGCGGCAGTAAGTCCACGTTCAACGGGGATCTGCCAGACTGAGGTATAGGTTTCCCTTCGGCCAGCTGCTTCTCGGTCCATGGTAAGAGCGCTTACAGGGAATGAGTAAATGCTGTGAAGACCTTCGTCAAGGCGGCCGTCTAAATATCTCATGTCACGTCATCCAGTAAGGCTCCTTTGATATCGTATCTCTACTGGCTACACTGGTGTATCTGAAGCACAAATACTTGGTGTGGCGCTGCTATTTGACACGGGTTTGTTAGCTTTCGAGATGGTCTAGAACTGCCGTGCCTTCAAATGCTACTAGGTAACAAGGAGTTATGGAAAGGCTTATACCCTTAGCGACAGTTTATCTTGATAACTAGTTATAAGACTCAAACTGACGTGGTGTCTTTTACACACTGATAGGAAGCAACCAGTTACCGCTATCCGCCATACGCTAATGCTTTATGAAGCCTTCGTTGTCTTGTACCCACGTTTTGATGAATATTAGGGTAAAATTAGGACAACTTGCATTGCCCTGCAAGATAGTAGAGAAATAGTTCTGTCCCCTTAAGTGAGTAGGCGACGGGAATATATCTTACATGCCCCATCAGCTAATTCGCTGATGCACTCTAGAACAGTAATGGACCCCCTTATCAGTCTAGTCCGTTTAGCATCCTGGATCACTGCTTAGGGGTGCCTTATGGAGTAGGATACACAATGCTAGCTTACGTTATCGGTAAGTGTAAAGCGAAGTAAGGTCTGAGTTACGGCTGTGTTCTTTATATCCCTGTTATTTTTGCACTTTGAATATCAAGCAGAATGTTCGCTACCTTAGAACATTAGAACCACCCTCCCGCTGAAACAAAACTCCCAGTTATAAGCATCTTATTTCCCTAAATAATTAAAATATTGGCATTACCCCACCCAGCCATAGTCTCTGCAACGAACCGCTTCGGCCTGATATGAGAGTAGAAGACGCCGTTGTTTTGACACGGTTTCTGTGACATGGACTATCTACTTGATAACTGCTTCGAGACACCTTATCAGTTGCTCTCTGAATGTGAGTTTGAATTAGTACTACGCATAAGAATATATGCCAGTCACACTCGCTTGAAAATAGCTTGGATGGTTACCATAATGGAACAATGTCAAGTTGAATTTTGGTGACGATACAAAAAGAATTCAGTAATCATAGAGCGATATACATAATAATCGCTTCCTTGCGTGGAAATCGTGTGAGTGCATGGCTGCCGCGTTGGCGTTTCTCAAATGCTGGAGTTTTCATTGTGTATCATCATAAGTATCGTTAAAGTATGAAAAATGTTCACCCATCATATGAATTCTCATAGATGTCTCAGGGTTATACAGGTCATCCAGTATATGTCGAGGATATTTAACTTCCCAAGCAGAAAGAAGAAAGCAGATATCTTGATACATCAGTAGGAAAGTCGCTCCTAAATAGGCTACGATCCCATATCCCATCCGACCTAAGATATGTAGTGAAGAGCAAACTAGGGGACTGAAAGCATGTTGGCGCTGGGTTCTTAATGCGCGAGTCTTTTATTTATTTGATTCATGGAGTGGATATGACATTGTTTGCCAGTTTCAAGAGTCTTGTCTACGCTTTCAGCACAGCTTTACTATTTAATATCCCCAAGCAAGTAGGAGCAAAAATATGGAAAGGGAAGTCTGGTTGGGAGCGTCTTTTATCAGGCACGTTTTGTTAAGAGCTAATGCGGACTTCCCTTTCTGGGCCCTAACCACCAACCAGCGGAGTCCTGTTGTGTATATAAGGGGGACCTCGCTCTTGAATAGCTAAGGGAATCAACCATTAACGGTCGTCTATTCATTACCTATATTACGAACCACATTCTGGGCTGCTTCTTCTGCCTCACACCCAGGGCTTCACCATTTGCCACTGATAGACCCATGAGTAAGGCATGTTTACAGCACGGCTACAAAGGCAAGAATAGAGACATCCATCATGCGAAAGAGCAACTGCGTCTAATAGTACTAATCTAATATAGAACCTAGGATAGAGTAATAGAATGAGGCTAATGCAATGGCAGCACATATGGATTTCTCAAGCCGTGCATATACCTGCAGGGTTTGGGTTCGTTTTTAAACACAAGATCTACTCCTGACTAGACCAACTTCTAGGAATCCCGAGCAACTGGAGACATTATTACCTCGCTCACATCCCAGCAACCCAGCCACCAGGTAGCTCGGTAACCCCTGGTGAAAACGTCAATATGGTTGGCATTTTTCGAATGTAGTTTACGGGAACTTACATCCGTTTAGATCGTCTGGAACGACGTTCTTCATCGTGCAGGCGTTCATCCGGGCAGTGCCCTGTGTCTTGAGCGTAGGGCAGTTGACGTAGCAAGGCGAGTCCAGAACACGCTGCAGCGCATCGTCCTGCCATCCGAAGACGTAGTCGGCGTGGTTACCATAGCCCGTGCTGTGCAGACATGAGGTGTCAGTCTTACGTAGTTCATCATGCGCTAGGGGTGGCGGGGACCCTTGGAGCTCATTTACCTGTCGCCGAAGCTCCAGACGAAAGGCTGTGAGCCATCTTCAGGCCAGTCTGCCTTGTTGTTGAACTGTCTGGTATCCCAGTTGACCTCATAGAACAGCTGGCCCATGCGGACGGGGTGGCTGGCGGGACAGGGACCGCCAGTCTCGAAGCTGCCGCTTTCGGGGTAGGCCATATGGGCCATGTGGTCCGGTGAGTCGAGATTCTTCCCATCCCAACAACTGCGAAGAGACCACGAACGTAAGTACAGGTTCCCCTTTGGGTGAGCCAGTCATTGGTGAGCTGAGGGTCACTCACGTGGGGAAGCGGAGCGCCGTCATAATGCCCATGGGACAGGGCTCCTTGGGGAAATCTAAGAACTGCGGGTCACGCGTGTCGATGGTCTTCAGGCAGGTGTAGGTGAGCTGGCGGAAGCGCGCGATATCCTCGGCCGTGCGAGCCTTGTCGTCGCCGATGAACATGCGGAAGCCCTGGTGTCGTTGGTAAGTGAAGACTTGGGATAGGTAGATCTCACGTTCCGGCCTCGACAGCACTCACCGGCTGGAAGGCGGTCACCTTGGACCGCTGCTGGAAGTTGTATAAGCCATCCTGCATGTAGTAGATGGTCATTCCGCCGTTGACGCCGTTGAAGCCGGAGTTGGCCATTTGCGGGACACGCTTGTAGGTGCCGTTGCGGGCCTTGAAGTATCTGCTGAAGTGAGCAATGTGCCTAGAAACGGAGCTGAGTCGGCACGTACAGGACTGCAGTCCAGTAATTCGAGAAATCTTCACTGAACTGACAAGTCGTGCAAGTGGACTCGCCGGGCAAATCCTTCTCCATGTCCATCGACGCATTAAAGGAGTTCTAGACAAAGAGACATTAGCTATATACATTGGCCCGCCGGTGCAGAATCCTGATAAGAGCACTCACCCCTCCGACGATTTGGTGCAGATGTGGCGATGGAATCATCCCCGGAGTCACCAGGGGGTCTAGACGGTCAATGACCAGTTGGGCGCAAGGGAATCGAATGAGAGCATAGCTGGGGGCAACGAGCGCCAGCGCGGCGAGCGAGAGCCAATGCATCTTGGGCTGTTTGGTTATCCGGCAATGGCACTTGCGTGTCGGTTTCAAGAACGGGAAGTAGTGACACAAGCCCGCGTAGGCGGCCAGCCTCTTATGCGAACCTAATGCGGCTGAACCTTCACCCTTCAACGAACTGCCGAAAATCGTACTGCTCAGGTGGCGTCTGGGCATGGGACTGCATACTGACTGGGGCGGAAAGTCGGCCGGAGGGCCGACGAATACTCTATCATGTGACGTTATACCAAGCCATCAGGGGTAGACGTTCGTTCTCACAACTCAACCTCATTGGAGTGTGCTGTCCAGGTACTGAGAGTGGAGCTTTTCTTCTTCAAATCTCTCTAAGGTCTCTCCGCAACTTCAGCTAAATTTAGTAAGAAGATCTGACCTGTATCTGGAGAAAGAGTTGACGGATATCCACGGAGCAGGAGCAGCAGGATTATGCAGTGTATGGCTAGAAGCTCTCTCATATTAATGGAACTCACCAAGCGGGGAGTGATTTGCAATCGGGCCAATGGTACGGAGCGGTTGTTTGCAAAACTCATATCTGCCTACGCGGCAAAAGTCGAAAGTTGACGTTCTGACCCAATCATGTCAACCTTCCTCCGCAATGCTTGTCCCGAGCCTCATAAAAAGGGTATAATTGGCTTGGTTAGGTGAACATAGGGAGACGGCAAGGGTCTTGGCCGGCACCCTCATATATCACCTGAAGCTGTTTCTATTTTTGGTCTCGGGAGTCGTTGATGTCTAGGTGATGTTAAGTTCGGCAATAGACGGAAACGCAAAGATTACATGGAGTGGATCGTTACAGTATAACAAATTGAAAGGCCCAAGCAGCTTGCTCGCTGTTCATTTAAATTATCGAGTCAAATCTATCCCGTGCTGCAACCCTTCCGTTAAGCCGCAGACCACCTACGCCTTCGGCAGACGTCCTCGTACACCCACGTACGCGACTCTGAAACCGGCAAGCAACCGTTAACCAGTACTCATAATGAGGCTCTTCTCTCCAGTCGCGGTCTATCTGATCACCCTCCTCAGCACCGTCTCCTTAGCTGCATATGACCAGAATCGAGCGGGAGCCGTCCTCAAGGCGCTAGAAGGCGACTCCTTCACATCGGTAACGGGGACATTCACCGTGCCCGCACTCACCGGAAACGACAGGCTGTCGATCTGGGTGGCCATCGGGGACACGCTCCAGCAGGACGTCGTGCTGAAGGGCGGCGTGCACTTCGCCTCGAACGCACTGTCGACATTCGTCGCCTGGGCGCCGGGGAGCGAAATGGATATCACGAGCGAGGTTCCCGTGCGCGCAGGCGACACTATCAGGGTCACCGTCTCGGTGCCCGCGGACGACAAGAGCACGGGTACGGTCCTGGTCGAGAACACGACGCAGAACCGGAGGACACCCCAGACTGTCCCCGTCCCCGCCTCGGCAGACCCCTCTACTCTAACGTCGCTCGCGGCCGACTGGTTCGTCCAGGCGTACCAGGAGAACTTTGACCTGCCGCGCGTGCCGCGGTTCGGCACTCTGTCCTTCACCGCGTGTAGCGCAACGCTGGCTAGCGGACAGACCGTGGGAACGACGGGCGCGGGTATCTTCGAGATTCAGGGTACTAGCGGCCAGATCTATTCCCGCACGTCGGCTTCGGGGAACACTGTTACTGTCACCCAGGCAATGTAGACGGTAGGGGATTTGTGATAGATGGTAATTTTGCGAAGATGGCGGAGTTTTGGGTTGATAGTCCAAAGATCAGCATGTAGATAGCCCAAACAGAAGCGAACCAGAGACTGTTATGGCTCAACTCACGATATCTCACATGTCGAAGATGCTATCTCTCTCCCCTTATTGACCACTGTGCTCTTGAGTAACCTTGTTCAATTGATGGGACCTTAGTCCGTGGAGAGAGCTCTCATGTCCGAGATAGCCCGAAGCTGGAACAGACCTCTCATCGTTTAACTCAAAAGTCTGGCGTGCCATTCGGTTTGAAGACTCTCCCGAAATAGTCCACGCTTAGGATCCTGCGAGGGGAGAGGCGTGGTCGATGAGTGGCGCGCTGTGCTGATACGATTACCTTCCGCCATTACCTAGGCATAGCCTGTAAAGAATCGTGACCTAGAACCCAGCCGGAAGAGACATATTATGGCGGTAGAATGGCACCAGGATACCATTGGCAGCCTTTTGGTCACCACTATTTAATCAGAAGGCAAACGCCGGGCCCCTTCGAACCGGGAGAAGTGCCATCTACGCCATGGCCATTGACTTTGGCTGTGCTCTGGGATAGGCAGCCCGCGAAGGAGCGCCGAGTGATCGCATGATTGGGGAAGTTTATTGGAAAGCAGGGCACTTGGGACCACATGCCGTTGTCATCACGCGCATATCTCCCCTTTTCCCTCGTCACTCGTAGAGGAAGCCCGGAGATAGCAGTCCATAACCAGGAAGTAGATCCCTGCGGAGAGAACACATGGCGATGGTTAATTGCTGATGGCGTAAGTTAAAATATCCAGTAAAAGAGACGCTAGGGCATGGACGCTCTTAGGATCTGTCGGGAAATAATATAAATCAAGGCAGTTCGGCTTGACCCTGTACAGTAGGGTAAAAGCACTTAGTTCGGTCAGATGCACGGCTTATTGCAGCCCTGCAATAGACACTCGTTAACAGAATTGCTACTAAGATATAGGCCAACACAGAAGATCCGGAGCCGTTGAAGTAAAATATGTGGATGATCTGCGTAACAGACGTAGTATGGATCGTGGATCTTCCGCACGAGGAGTCGCAGTGGCCGAAAAGTGGAAGCCAACGACAACTGGGCCGCAAGGCAAAGAAACTCAAAATACCTGGCAGGATATGATCCAGGGAAGAATTTAACCACGCACAATTTGCCTGGCGACCTACCATTATTGCTTCAGCGGTAACGAAGACACTCCATCGATGTCGGACGTCGCAGACTCGGAAAAGGGGCTTGTCGGTTATACGAATGTATTCAGAAATGATAATATGCGGGAATCGATATTTGCATAACTCCTCGTTACATAATACGCGAGGTGCCCCTCGGCCGATCAGACTCCGATGGCTCGCAGTCGCTTCTCTTATTATCACACTGAACGATAACGAATTCATACCGCCAATCTCGTAAGTAGGGGAGGGAAGGAAGATGTCTTTCGCAGATATAAAATGCTTCCCAACATAAAATTTCCAATCTCCCCTTCCGTTCGAAAAGCGGTTCGGTGATTGCTGATTTTAGCTATACGTAATCCAGAAGATGGAGTATAAAATCCCGGTGCCCTCGGCCCCGAAATTCAAGCCTCGCCTCATCATCCACGGCGGGGCAGGTAACATCCCGCCCCGGGATGAGATGCCAGCGGAGACGTACGCGGCGTACCGGGAGGCGCTTCTCACGATCGTATGTGCGTCCGTCTGTCTAATGTATGACGGTGAGGCGTCGCGGGTCATTATCTGGAACTGACGGCTGAGACCTAGCACGCAGATCTCGAAAACGGACACGTACATGCGAACCCCTCTCCCTTCCAAACTCCGCTATGCCCCAACGGGGAGGAGATCCCCCGCGGCCCTCGACATCGCGACGTACGCGGTGACGCTCCTCGAAAACGACCCGCTGTTCAACGCGGGGCGCGGCGCCGTCTTCACGCGCGACGGCATCAATGAGCTCGAGGCGAGCGTGATGGTGTCGCGGCCCTCGAGCCACGCGAAGCGCGGCGTCGGCGTCACGGGGCTGCGACACGTCAAGCATCCGATCCAGCTGGCGCGGGCCGTGCTCGAGCACGGGGACGCGGACCTCGGAGGCGGGAGCAACGCCACCACCGCGAGAGAAGCTGCGGGTGAAGGTCAGGAGGGCGAGGAGCCGGGCCTGGACGTCCCCTCCGCGCAGGGCCACACCCTGATTCACGGGCCGACGGCCGAGGCGCTCGCGCGCAGGTACGGCCTGGAGCTCGTCGACCCCACGTACTTCTTCACGCAGAAGCGGTGGGACGAGCATGTCCGGGCCTTGGAGCGCGAGAGGAGCGGCGACGCGGCGACGGCGAGCTGGAGCGCCGCCGAGTACCTGCCGCAGGGCACCGTGGGCGCGGTCGCGCTTGACGAGGACGGCGTCCTGTGCGTCGCGACCAGCACGGGCGGCATGACGAACAAACTGACGGGCCGCATCGGCGACACGCCCGTCGTGGGCGCGGGGTTCTGGGCCGAGGAATGGGTCGATCACGACGGCGCACCACCGCCACCGTCCCCTCGGCAAAGGCAGCAATGGCCTTCGGGCGGCTGGCAGGGCGTGCGCGACTATCTCGGCAACAACACGTCCGGCCCGACCATCGAGCTGTGCAGCGGCCTGCGCTCCTTCCTCGCCGACTGCCTCCCCACGCCGTTCCTGTACGCGCCGGTTGCGCAGCAACAGCACAGCGACAGGCGACCGCCGCTGACCACGACGACGCGCGCGGCCGCCGTCTCGGGGACGGGCAACGGGGACTCGTTCCTGCGGCTCGCGGCGGCACGCACGGGGGCGGCGATGGCGCGCTGGTCGCCGGGGCTGTCGGCGGCGCAGGCGCTATCGCGCGTCGCGGGGCCCGGGGGCGAGCTGCAGCGCAGTGCCGGCGCGCGCTGGGGGCGCACCGGCGAGGGCGAGGGCGGCATGATCGGCATCGAGGCCGTGGTCGAGCGGGACGCGGCCGACGGTGGGGTCGTCGGGGCCCGCGCCGCGGTCCTGCATGACCATAACTCGTCGGGCATGTTCCGCGCGTGGATCGACGACGGCGGCGCGGCGAGGTTTAAGATATGGCGCGATGAATGATGGGGTTGGGTTGGGGGATAGTATCAGAGAGGTTAGGGGCGTTAAAGTCAGAAGACTCGGAGGCTGGATGGGATGTGATTGAGGTATGGGACGTGAATGTGAAGACCTGTTATGTCTCGCTTTAGGTTACGTTAGTCGTCCGGCAAAGTCTGCTGGTAAGCGTGCGCGCAACTTTTCGGGATAGTGTATTCTGCTGCTGGCCGAGTGCGAAGTATTAGATCTTGTGCAACGAAATTGTTGGTCCGCGACAGGGTGACATTTCGGAAGCCGCGCACCTATCATCTATTTGCATCTATCATTTGAAATGAGGCATCATGCTTCACTCTCTCAAGATACGCCACTAATTGAATTCTGTAACAGGGTAATCCAGAATCAAGTTCCAAGTGACATCAGACTCCGTACAGACAGTCTCTGTCGTCCCTGTCATTAATCTATTGGGCATGGAGCCCATGGGGAAAGGGGTCTGGCGCTCATATATAAAAAGTTCGTATCGCCGCCCCCGAGAGACCCATCTAATATACACGTCATGAAATGCCTGTCATACCATCCGGACAGGTTTAGGCAAGCATCGCAGATCATTTCCCTAGTAAAATACAGGTTCCGGATTACCGTCAGCGTCAGAGAAGGGTGGTTTCGGTGGTTTCTTCGTCTCGTCCTCGTTCGGCCGCTTCGCATCCTATGCGACGGCTTTGTTGTCCGGCGGCGGCGGTAGCTGCTTCGTAGTTAGCATCCTCTGTGTCATAGACGATAGACGAGAAAGGGGAAGATACGGACCTCGAGTTTCGTCGAGCCTGCTAACATCCTCTGGAAGCCGATACCAACACCTTCGATAACCGCAAGGAGCACTGCGCAGCCGATCGCACCATTCCGCGCCGCCTTGTATCCGCCTCGAATAGCTAGAGAACCACCAGTGAAGAAACCCGCAATGATGGCGTTGTACCTGCAAGACTCGGTCAGCGCGCCTCCTCCTCGGAAGAACGGAGATATGCCTGATGTGGTTTGACAAAGGCGTGGGGTAACACTGTGCAATACGGGTCGTCTCTGCCGTGAGACGGGAGAGCGTTAGGATGGGCAATTGATTACTCACGGATCTTCCTTCCTGCGGACCCCCTTCACCGCGCAGTCAAATGTTGAAAATAAACCACCCCATACACCGAAGTTTCCACCTAATACTGGAGCTCTCGCCTTGATGGCTGTGACGGCTCCTATCCTCCTCTCGCCATAAGGACTGTTTCGGAATCCCTTGATACCGTGCCAGATCGTACCACCGATCGCCTAATGTCCAGAAGTCAGCTTTCGTGGTTCGAAGGGCAACGATGCGTCTCATAGGCGAGCAAGCGACAAACGGTGGCAAGACATCGAGGTTGGACATACACCCATAGAAAATGCACCACCGAAGTCGTTCAGGATGACCCAAGGGCAGGGATCTCGGCCGTGATCCATCTTGGATTCGGATATCTAGTAGTTGAGTAGAAGAGGTGACGAGGGCAAGGTCAACAACCCGCTGTACCCCAGGCCGTCCGCTGACCGAGAAGTGCCCTTTCTATTTCCCTGCCGTTTCAAGCCCTGAGGAGCCCCGGAGATGGATATGAGCCGTAGCACTGTTTCGCGAATAGAAGGCTTCGGTGGGGCCGTGCGGCTATGGCTCTCGTTTGTCGTTCGGGAGTCGGTGGATGGTCGCGCACTTGAATTTGTTATGTTGCTCCGGCCAGTAGTACCCTGTTCGATGATGATGGAATATTAAGTCGAGCCAAGAGGGTCGAGAGAAAATTCTTGTGCACAGGCCAAGTCATATCACAGGCTTACTTGGTCCCGATAAGCCCAGGTCTAGCGCTACGTATATCTCTTATCGGCTTGGATTCCCAGGAACGCCACTATTTATGTAGCACTTATCCGTCTTATATATCAAAGCCACTGCCTGCAATGTAAAAGGTGCTCTCGAGGCAGCATGACGTCAAAACATGTTTACCTGCCTATAGGCACCTTTTTCATCACTCGGGCCAGTTGCTAAGCAGCCATTTGCCATTAGCCTTCGAGACTGGCTACTGCGGAACATATTGTGAACCTGCTGATAAAGGTCGTAGGTACTTGTTGGTGAGCGCTAACGTTAACTCTGGGTTCGCGGGGTGCCGGACACATGAAAATGAAGTTGCAAGCGAACATTTGAATGGCGAATATTACCTCATCCTATCCTTTGAATGTCCCAGAGCTCAAATTTGGTCTGTGTAAGCTCATTCCCACTTCCCCTTCCGTACTTCGGAGTTGCCGCGTCCTGCTCCTGCTGCGACAGGAAGCCGCAAACAATGAACCGCAAGGCAAACATGATCCGACGAGGACTTGTCGGGAGTTTCCTAGACAGCCTGTCGGATACCGACCTGGCTGAAGTTGTATTAAAACACCTGACGGGTTGTATGTGTATCGACCCACCAAAGACGGAAGAGAGACAAATCTCGCGAGGCTGCACAAGACGAACCAAAGCCCATCTGTCTATGTACCTATCCGACAAGGCCATTTAGATATCCGGGAACTTCCTACGCCCTTGACCTATTGAACCTCCCACCCCGGATATCTCATGCATCTTTCCGTCTTGGGAGAAGCCATCCAGTACATTCTTCGTATGCAGGCGTTTCAGCCCGAGACTTGTTACATAAACCGTTCACCAACTGCATTACAAGGTGAATATAAATACCAGTGAGGTAACCCACAGAATACGCCGTTGTGATAGACTTGCCTCTCCCTCCCAGCTGACTCCAAAGCCACCGTAAGATAGGATAGCTGACGGGCTGGACGACGAAGTCCACCTTCCGAGTAAGCTGTGAAGCCCCCATCCAACGCAGTCTCACAGTCGCAATAACCCCCTGCGCAGCAACCAGAGAGTCATCATACGGATCGAAAGCTTATTTAGAGTGACCCTAAGGAGAAATTCCCAAGCCCAGCTAGTCCCTACTCGTCATCCATTCCCTCATACGCATCATATGCCTTACGTCGAAGGGGAGAAAAAGGGACAGAGGGCCGAAATATCGTCGTCACGCTATGGCTATTCAGCTCCAGCTCGATTTCGGCCAAGGCAACAATGAATGCAAGGGCTGCCAAAAAGTCAAGGAGGAAGAGTCGAAGAAGAATAATACCACAGGGAATGGTACGTCGAATGGGCTATTAGACCACTCGCAGTGTACGTCGGAATTTTCTTTGGTCTGTTAATATTCCGGTTCCACACAGTTGCTTGTGTGTTCGGGGCTTTCCACTTCAATCGAGTTACGGAAACTCGATCCCCCATCCAACTCGATGTGTGCACATAAGGACAGATTCGGGGTTACAAAGGTCGAGGTTGATGTTCAGGGGTTGTGTTTAGTCAGGTTGCTGTGAAATCCCTGGAACTTTTGTATTATTCGTCCCCAGTCCACCAGTCAGTTGTAGGTGCTGCACACCCAAAGAGCTTCCCCCGGATTTGCTGCCTGCATCCATGACAGCTGTGCCCCTGAGATTACCCCTCGCTGCACTAAAGACCGCTAATTCCCCAATAGTGGGGTTGGTTATGAACCATCACCGCCTGCCTTGCGGAAAGTGGGAGGGGTTCCCCATCATTCAGCCCCAAAGCTTACCGCTAAATCCATGGTAACCAATTCCTCCATACATTCATTGTTCCAACTCTAGCTGAAGCAGAGGCTTCACGTCATACCATTACGGCCGGATTCCCAGAACTTGGGTAACCACATGGACCCTGAAAGTTCCAACGCATTCTTAGTCGTCACCACTACACATAATACCTACTCCCTGCCCTTTGCCTACATTCCGATATCGCTGGTATATCTTGAAAATTATTTTTTATTACTGTAGTTCGCTTGTAACTTTGGATTGCCAACCGTGTTGCTAACGGGGTTTGCTGATGTTGGACATCATCCATTGACATTTCTACAGCAACACCCATGTCCGCCCCAAAAACGAACATATCTCCGTCTCCGATCCTCGAGAGCTCTCGACATAGAACACCTCAGTTGCACCATAACCTGAAGCATGGTAGCTCGGTAATCGCCCTAGTCGTCGGCAATGACAAAATCTACGCAGGAACCCAGGACGGGGAAATCGTCGTATGGTCGTTGGCCGCATATCAGCAAGTCCACCGTGTTCAGGCCCACAACCGCAGCGTCCTGTGTCTGGTATTGTCTGAAGATGAGACCATGTTGTTCTCGACAGCGGCGAGCGATCCCATGGTGAACATATGGTGTCCCCGCACCATGCACCGACTCTACGAGATATATAGCGTCAACGACAGCATCGGCGACATATTCTCAGTTGCGTACTCACCGCAGCATGAGACGGTTTATTACGGCGCCCAGAACACTTCTATTCAATGGGTCGGCCTGAAGGACGAGCACTGCAATGTATCACACGACTCTGCAAACCACCCCAACCGCAGAAATCACCGCTTCTTCGACTCGAGAGCCGTAGGCGGCGCAAGCACACCGCGACAGATCGACGAGCGCTTCGATCTAATACCGCGTTCCGAACACGTGCTCGAAACTAGCCGGAGGGCCACCCGAATGTACGCCCATTATGGCTTCGTATACTGCATGATCATGGCTAGGGGGGTCACGCAATTTGCCGACGCCGACGAGGATGTCTTGATATCCGGCGGGGGAGATGGGACTATCAAGGCATGGAAGCTTGGCGGGAACGAGGTTGGGCCGGACGGCATCGAGACCGGGCTGGACGAGATCATGACTCTTGGCGAAGACGACGCTGTATCCGTTTTGTCACTTGCAGTCGATGGATCCTTCCTCTACAGCGGGAGGCAGAACGGCATCTTCGAGTTATGGGACCTTGACACCAAGCAGAAGCTGCGCTCCATCAAGGCGCATGAGGGTGATATCTGGACTTTGCAAATGGGATGGGGTTACCTCTGGAGTGCCGCTGCTAATGGTACGGCTAGCGTAAGTAATTCCCAACCCGGTAGACGTAGAAGCAGTCGAGATACTGACGTTCCGCAGAAGCACAGCACTGCACATTATGGCGGTTACCGAAATGACTCGTCTCAAAATGTCAGCCAGAAGTATCAATGTCTAACCCACTGGAATGCCCATAACGGCAAGATCCTGGCGTCGGCGCTCGCGACTTTCAATGGTAATCAGCTCTATATTACCGGAGCCAACGATAACAGCGTCCATGTGTGGCTGCTCCAAAACCAGAAGTTGGCAGACAAGCCCTCTCCAGGAGAAGACGAAGACATGATGATCACATCCCTCCGCGAATTTGTCTCTTTCAGGACGGTCTCCTCTCTACCCGAGTATGCGGAAGATTGCCGAAGAGGCGCCAGTTTCCTTCGTACTCTATTCAAGAAGCTAGGCGGGGAGGCGGAATTGCTGAGTGCGGAAGGGAAGGTCCATCACCCAGTTGTCTATGCCAAATTCAGCGGAAAAGCCGAGCCAGCCGAAAAGCGAAAGAGAATCATGTTCTATGGTCATTACGACGTGGTTCCCGCGGATACCAGGAACGGCAAATGGGTCTCGGATCCCTTCCAGCTCAAGGGAACCAATGGGTACATGTACGGGCGTGGGGTCAGCGATAATAAGGGGCCTATTATGGCGGCCCTCTACGCCGTCACGGACCTGAAGCAGGCCAAGTTGCTAGACTCGGACGTCGTGTTTCTAATCGAAGGCCAAGAAGAGTCCGGATCCAGTGGGTTCAGGGAGACAGTCCGTAAGTACAGAGAGCGCATCGGCCACATCGACTACATCCTCCTTGCGAACAGTTACTGGCTCAATGATGCCACCCCTTGCTTAACATACGGTCTGAGAGGCGTTATGCACGCTACCGTTTGCGTGCAGTCCAAGAACCCTGACCTCCACTCTGGGGTCGACGGGTCCTATATGGTCAATGAGCCCATGTCGGACCTCATGACGGTCCTCACGAAGCTGAAAGGTCCGAAGAATCGCATTATGCTTCCCGGATTCTATGACGGCATCCCTCCTATGACGGCCGAAGAGGAGGCGCGGTACGACGACATCCTGTCGGTGCTGATGGAACAGTCCGAGGAGCGCATGTCCCGGGACGCTCTGAAACGGAACCTCATGGCGCGCTGGCGCGAGCCGAACCTCACGCACCATAACGTCACCGTGAGCGGCTCGGACGGCAGCCTGATTAGTAGTCACGCCAGCGCCAAGATCAGCGTCCGCCTGGTGCCCGGGCAGGAGGTCGAGGACGTCACGAACTCGTTGACGAGCTTCATCCAGAAGGAGTTCGAGATCCTAGGCTCGGACAACAGGCTGACGGTTCAGATTGACAACAAAGCGGAGCCCTGGCTGGGCGACCCTGACAACTACATCTTCCGCACGCTCGAAGATGCCATTGTGCAGGTCTGGGCGCCGCTGTTCTCCTCCCCCTCCTCGTCTGCTCCGTCCTCCTTGGCTCCCCCCTCCCAGGAAAGCAGCGCCGCGGACAGGAGGAGCACGGACGGAACCGGCGCCACGAATGGCCGCCCGGAGAACTGGCCACAAACAACATCGTCTTCGTCGAGGCCGAAGCTCACGAAGCCGCTGTACATCCGGGAGGGCGGCTCGATCCCCGCCATCCGCTTCCTGGAGAAGGAGTTCGACGCGCCCGCCGCCCACCTGCCCTGCGGTCAGGCGTCGGACTCGGCGCACCTGGACAACGAGCGGCTACGCGTCGAGAACCTACTCAAGAGCCGCGAGATCTTCAAGCTCGTCTTCAGGAGGCTGTGGCGGGACCCGGACGCCTCCAAGCCGCGCCCCATGAAAAGCTTCGACGACTTCGAGGCCTTCGGGGTCCCCGCCGATCAGATCTGCGGGGGCCCGTAGAGGATGAGTTGTGGTTTGGTGCGTTTTCCTTGACGAGGGCAGGGCGGGGGGGGGCCGGGTGGCGCATGGATGCAGATGTTCGAGGTTACGGCTATGTTTTGCGTATATAGAACGGGGCGAACATGTTGCTTACGGGGCGGTGGCGTTGTGGGAACAGGGAGAACGGGCGCTTGTACATGGAGTAATAAATAGGGCGGTAGATTGATACCCAAATTACGCATGCATTTATTTACGTCTGGATGCGATACTGCTAGCCTTTTTTGTCCTCTGACATGGACACTGAGTTCAGCATCGTTGTGTCGGGACTTAATTCGGTCTTATCTATCCGTCAGGGGCGAAATCGACGGCTAACGACTCCTGAAATTAACAAGTGTGGATAGACTAGATGCCTTCTCTCCGGGGCTTTCTCAGATTCATCTCCTATTCCACAGAAGTAATGAGCTCGGGTCCGTGAGTAAGGAGCGAAGTGGGCTGTGGGAAATTCGGCCATCTCGGTTGTCCTCGTACATAGGTGCGCGTGCGTGCCTGAACAGGCAGCCGTTGGATAACTGGCTAGCCACGTGTCGGTATCACAAGGCTTTCTATGTGGATCGCATGATAGATAGTCTTGCACATGCGAGGCGACGGAGATATCGCCCCGACGAGACCCGGTAGCACTATGCTACCTAGCTGCCACGTTCCCAATGGCGCTTTGGGCCTTTGGGGAGTGTCCATGGCGTTGGGACAAGCTTACGCGGAGCCGCTGACTAGAGTATCGTCTCCTAGGCATTACGGGGGTGAGCAAGGATCGCGTGAGCACGTAGGTGTGTGAAGTCCCAGTCCGGCGTGCCTCCACCATTCGTGGCTGATTACGTGCACGCGATCAAGAAAAAACGCATCCATAGTCAGGGGAGCTTCGGTATAGCGATGGATGGCATGAGGGAATGGCATTCTTACCTACACTAATCCCTGCACGTCACTGACGATAGGGGGCGCGGTCATAGCCTTATGCAATGATAGGCTAGGGGCCAATGTCCAGTTCGCCCGCCCGGCCCGGTAGGAGGACGACCTTCGTGTGGCCTTGGCGGCTCCGTGTTCTCTCCGTGGGACGCAGTATCGGATCGTATGGACTGGCAGAGTATTTCGCAGTTTAACGTTCTTCGTGGATAAAGACCCCTTATAGAGGTCTTTCACGGATGTCCCACGCCTGCAACCGATAAGCTATTGGCTGTTACTGTTATTCTTGGATCTTGCAGTCTGATCTGCCGTGTAGGGGACGCCGTTGTTGGCGGAGGCCTCATGAATACTAGATGCGCATTCCGCTTACTCTCAAGCTCTATATTTCAACAGTCCTTTTGGCCCATGTGTCAATGTCCTCGGCTCAATCTGTTGCCTAATTGTAATATGGATGCATGTAGATGGCAGAGCCTCCGTACGTCTAGGAATTGAGGGATTCAGATATAGACAGAGCGTCGCATTACCATTTCACGATAAGCTGTCGTAAAACCTCCACTCAGACTTGAAATCTCTGTCCAGCTTCCTGTTCAGAAGCAACGCCCTCAACATCTCGATTGGCATCTCATTAGCCGCTAATACCGCGTCATGGAACTCTCTCTCGCTCATGTCTCCAAGAGCCTCCTCGCGCAGCTTCATCAGCTGCAGCGCACCGAGCATGTACCCCGCCTGATACAGGGGCGAATAGTCCCCGTTGAAACTCCGTCTGACTTCTCCTTCAGCCGTCGCCCGCTCGTGGCCGACCATGTTTACGAGCAGATCGATACACTCCCCTGCGTCCATCTGGCCAAGGTGGAACTTCAGCGAAAATATGATACGCGCACAACGATGCATGCGCCAGAAGAGAGCCCCGATCCTATCTTCCGGGCTCGTGAAGAAGTCTCCCCGGTTCCAGAAGATCATCTCCCAATACAGAGCCCAGCCCTCGACGAAGAAAGGGGTGGCGAAGAGGCGGCGGTACGGGCGGATCCGCTCGCCAATGTAGAGCTGTAGGTGGTGCCCCGGGATCATCTCGTGGAATGCGGTGGCCTTGCTGAAGTGTCGGTTGTTTCCCCGCATTGACATGAGTTTGTCCTCGTGGCGCATCTCCGCCGTCGGAAAAGAGACCTGGAGATAGGTCCCGCCTAGGAAGAAGGGGTTGACCTTCTGGCGTGGGGGGCTCATCATGTACATCCGGATCCCTTCCTCGGCAAGCGGAGGGACCGTTACCAGGCCATACTTCTTGACGTACGCGGCTCCCTGGTCAACTAGCGACTTGATGAACGTAGGCTGGGAGCCGGGAGATTCATAAAGATTTTTCACGTGCTCGAGAGCATCTCGCCAAACTTTACCAAAGCCGAGTTCTTGCGAGGCCTTCATCATCTCGGCCTCGCACCATGCGTATTCTGCCTCGCCGATTTTGATGAGCTCTTCTGGGGTGTAGGGTATCAACTCGGCCTCCAGGTCGGTGAGCAGTCCATCCCGGCCGATGGGATCTCCAACTATGGTCTCTCCGTCATCCGGCTTCATGCCGACTATCCTCCCGCGGATATAGTCCGCGATGTCTGCGAGCGCATTGTCAAGGCGTGAGTACGGCTCCGATACCCACCAATCAAACCAGGGGTCATAGCCCTTGTAGAAGACGAAGAGGCCATTGAGATTGGCACGAAGACTGGCTACCGTGCGCGCCGCCCGGTAGCCCGTAGCTTTCGAGTAGCGGGCCGCATTCTTATCAATGTACTCCCGCGACTGCGAAATAATCCCCACCATCTCATTGAAGCTGCCTGCTATGGCCTTCGGGTCGATCTCGTCGACGCGCTGCCGCTTCCCGAGCCATTCTCTGATGGGCGCCGCGAAGGGCTCGACGAAAGCCTCGAACTCCTTATCTCGGGCCCGACCATGCGCCAACCTTCCCTTCGCCCGCTTTAGGTAGTTCTTAAGTAGCAGATAGTCTACTTTCTCGTCTTGCGAGTACGACTCGAATGGCTGTCGGCCGAGATCCGCAAGTTCTCCATCGTAGAACAACTTCAGCCGGTCGTATTGCGAAGGTGAACTGTCAATGTCGTAGAATTCTAACAACACCTGCACATCCGCCGTCACGCGTACTATGCGATCCTGCATGGATTCCGTGACGGTCATGGGTTCGGAAACTGCAGCTGACACGACTGTCCAACCGTCATCTAGAACGTCCATGTTGCACTCGGCATGGCCTGGGCACTCTGCGGTCCCGCGTTGCTTCTCCATCGGGTGGTTGCTGACTACAGTCTACTGGTGGTCTGGCTGGACTGAGGCTGAACCGAGACTGGGTTGCGAGACCTACGATCGACGATAGGCTGTGATAGCAGAGGACTGACAAAGCTAGGGTTTCACGACATTAATATTGACAACACGAAAACGGAAGTTATGATAGGTAATGTTAGATTAAGACAGGAAGATACACACACTAAGTGTTCAAATGTATCCGTGCACTCACCTATTTCTCACCACAACATACGTTCTTAAATATAATATAACAAATTAGATAGAGATGTTAAAAATATAGGAGTTCGATATTTATATAGAGAATTACATATAGTACGTATATTGGCTAATCATCCTTCTTTTAATTATACTCCTAGCGAATGGCAAATTAAATGGTAACTAGTAAGAGTACATTCCATGGTAGATATCTAAAACTCCATGGAATATTAATTATACAAAGCTTTAAAGAGCTACAACTCCCTACGTTATCAGTAAACTTATAATAAAATCTAGAAATTAGTGAATTTAGGTAAAGCTTCATATTATTATGATTTTTTCTTAATTTATTTCCATTGGCTTTTAACATTACAGTCGGGGTAAAAATGGTATGTTTTGGTGGGAAATAGGTGGGAGCACGGATTCAATTGATCGATGAGTGTGTAGGTTGTCCCCGTCTCGCCAGTGGGGTAGCCAGGCGGACCGGTAACCCGGGTCTACGATTAATAGATCGGCATGTTGATGTAACAGTGATAAGTCTAGATAGCAGTGGGAGGGCAGAGATACTTGCCGAGAAAGGCAGCTGTTCGGTGAGATGTCTTAAATCGACAACGTTCGGGATTATATCCGCCGGACGCTTCGGTTTGAGCTGAGCAAATCATCGTCTTTCGAAGGATGACATGCTTGTTCGGTAGGGCTTAAGGTAACATTGTTGGGGCCGATTGATAGTATATTAGAGTGTGATCGACAACTGCTTAATGGCTTAATGGCTTATTGACAGTGTGTACATCAGTACATATGGCAAAATTAGTGACTAGTCATGTATCATTCGTGTCCGCTCCAGGGCCTAGACTTGAAGAAGTCACCGCTTTTTTGGCTGACGTTATCCATATGTGTAATGGCGATAATATTGTGATTTCGGAGCTAGGTAACGTTAAAGCCTTTTTTTGCAGCGCTTTAATTGCTTTATGATAATTTCGTAACATTAGTTCCTTAAAGAAAAGATAGGTTTTTTCTAACCGAACGATTTTGCGGTTCGGGGAAAGGATGGCAAGGATTCCGCGTTCGTATTTAAGGACTTTGGTTTCGTTTGCGATAATACAAGTAAAAAGATTATCGTTAGAAATACGTTACCGCCGTCCTTTTTAGACGAATTACAGCTTAATCCATTATCTAATTAACTTAGATAGCGCCGAATAAGGCGTTTTACAAAGGATTTTAAAAAGGTTAAAAAGGACTTGCTGAAAAACTTATAAAAGAAGTTATAAAAAAAAGCTACAGAAGGATTTGTAAAAAACCTTATAGAAAGTTTTACAGAAAAGTAACTTTTTAACGAAGCCGAAAACGAAAGTACGGTTATGGGATTCGGGCTTTCGAACGCGATAAAATGCCGAATTTATTAAAATCTTTATAAACTTATTCTTTTTTTATGTAGCAGAAAATAAATTCGCTATCGAACGCCTTGCTATTTTGAAGTCCGTATACGAAAACCTTGCCGCTAAAATAAAGTTGCGCGTTAACGATTAGTTATGAAAAGGGGATATAATAAAGGCGAAGTACTTAAAGGAAAAGAAGCGGTAGATGTAATATTTGGCGGCAGTCCTATTCGAAACGAGTGGTGATAAAAAAAAATAAAAAAGGTATCCCTTTTTTATCCGAAGAAAAATGAAAGGTTATTTTTAAAAGGGACCTTAACGTAACGTAACTTCGTAAAAAACCTTTCGTAAATAAGGATATATATCGTACCGTTTTTGCGAAAGAAATTACGTTGGGAAAGTTCGTTAGGGAAGCCGGTAATAAATCCGATTTATTTAATAAAGGTGACGTTAACGATGAAAGCGTAACTTCGGAGGAGGATAATGACAAGACCGTAGAAAGATTGGAACCTTTTAAAGCTAAGGCGCGGATTAGCAAATTTGACCCTGATATTAACGCTAAGTTATCGGGTGATGGAGGAATAAATTTATAGCCTACGGTATTTTCGTTATAAGTAACGGAAAGGACGTTATTTCCAGTTAAACGGTAAAAGATTTCGAAAAAGAAGCTAAACGAAGAAAAGGTTATTTCGATAAGCTTTTACGGTTTTAACCGGGTATAGGGCTTTAAAGATGTAGAAAAAGTAATAAGTTATTTCGTTGATAACTTTATAGATAATATCGGAGCTTTTGATTTTTTAATAGCTTATACGGTATTTGGAAAAGGAATAAACCTTATAATATTTAATAGTTTGAAATCGAAAAAACAAAAGGTAATTTACCTAAATACGTTAATCGATAGAAGTTGATAATTATGGCCAGGATAGCTCTATAAATTTGTATGTATAGAAGGGTTAAGATGATAAAGGTTTGTCGCTTTAAAGAAATTGCAAAAATCGAAAAGTTTAAAGAAATTAAAGAAATTAACGCTTTATAGAAAGTTTTATGCTTTAAAGAAATTATAATAGCTTTATCCATATTCGAACTTCGAAATTAACCTTAACTTTTATAACAAATCGCGATTAAAAATTTGCATTATAATCGTTTCGTAAAGGCAAATTAATTAATATAAAAATTATCATGTATTTCTTATTATATTATTAAATTTTATCGCTTAATAAGTTTGGTATTAAATTTTGTTATACGTTAAAAATAAAGGAGCTTAATTAAGAGGGTATTAAGGGCTTATTAACTTAAAAAAGAGGACCTGCAAAAATTTTCTTTTTTGTAATAGTTTCCGAAATATCTAATTTCTTTAAAATCCGTATATAAATTAATAGTTTTCTAAGGTTTTAAAGAATTTAATTCAAACTGTTGTATACGATTATTACTTCCAATTTAATTCTTAGTTACTTTTAATCCCTTTTGTTTTCCTAATATATATACGTTTCTATAACATAACGCATTTTCTTTTTAAAAAATAACGCGCTTTTAATTAAATTAAAACACTTTTCTTTAATTTAATTATTAATTATTATCATAAATTATCGTTATATATTGCTGATAACTTCGCTACTGCTTAGGGGCTATCCGTTACCGCATATTATAAGGGAACCTTTTTATTAACTTTAAAGTAGCGCGTTATCGCCGTTTTTTGAAAATATCCTTTTTAACTTTTATAAGTTTTCGTTTTTTATTTACATTCTTTCTGCCCTTTCTTTTGATAAAGTTATATAGGGCATACGAGGTATATATAAATCGGATTTATGATATTAAGCTATATTTAGGCGCGGAATACCGTATAACCTTAAACCTTTTTTTTAATATACTGAATATTTATTTTACGATAACTCTAATTTTCGAATAACGCAAGTTATATAGTTCCTTCGCCGCTTTAAGTTCTTTTTAACCTAACCGCTATTCTTAAAGGTAATACCTAATCGCCAGAAAAGATACGATAATTCCCGTTTAATTACTAAAACCTTTATCTGTGATGGCTAAGGGGTTTAACCAATTATTAAACCTAGTCGTACGGTTTATGTTGGCAGTAATGTTGTGGGAAACTAAGCAATAATACGTTCAATAGTTACGTCTGGTAATAGCAAATTATTAAAGGTAATTTAAGTAACCAAGTTATATTACAAGCTGGTGATTTATTTAAATTATGAAAGGTAACGAATGTATATATCCTTATTTTGGCTTAAGGTGTTTAAGCGGCTTAAACCCTTGAGGTCGTTAAGTCCCTTAAGCCCGCATGGCGACTTAAGGAGCTTAAGGAGCTTGGAGCGTTAAGTTTTTTAAGCCCGTTACGTGACCTTTCGGCTTAAGTCGGAACCGACCCTTTGGAAGACCCGACTGTTCGTGTTGCAGCTAAGACCGCTAGGTTATAACACGATTTTTCCCCTTTAAGATTTTTGCCCTTAAAGATTAATTCGTTATTTGTTAATTCTGATAAGTAACTTTCCCTTTTTTATATTTATTATGTCGGGTCGAATTAAAAAACGTTGTTTTCGTTAACGTAATAATGTTTTTGTTTTTTTAAAACGCATTATACGTTTTGGCTTTAATATACCTTTTTGTTTTCGTTGCGAAAAAAAGGGTATGGATTGCAAGGTCGCCCGTGGTTCCGTAAAGTGCGCGCGATACGTTCGTTATGGTGGCCCTTATGATGTTTTTGGGCCTTCGGAAATGGAGTATTAAAAACTTTTAAATAAAAAGGATCGTTTGGAACGTAAGAAGAAGTAAGCTCGAAAGATATTATGGGTTGCTGCTAACAAACTAAACCGTTTGCAGAAACAAAAACGGCTTTTTCGTTAACGGGGTATCGAGATGTTTCGTCGTGGTATTAAGGGTGCGGAGGTTATGGAAGAGTTCGAGCGGCTAGAAAAGGAGCAAGAATAATTGGAGGCGGCGGTTATTGCGGTTACGTTAGGCCAGGTCGTAGATCCGGTCGATTGGTTTAAGCCTATTAATTAGTCGACTGCTGACTGGGGTACGTCCGTTGTTATTGGTGAAAGTTCCTTAATAGGCGTTAGGCGTTTATAAGATTTTTGGCGGGTTCTTAGGTATTTTTAAAGTTTAGGTAATTTTTCCACTTAATTAAGTATTAAGTAAGTCCGTTTTCTTTGCGCATATTTAAAATCTTTTTTGCTTTATATGTTAATATATCTTTCTTTATTTTTTTTTCGTATTTTATGTTAACCTTGATAATATTTGTTATTAATTTAAATAAGGAAACGTAAAAGATTAAATAAAGTTTAACTTTAAAGGGTAATTTTAATTAATAATTATTTTTTAAGATTTTCTTAATAATCTTATATAAGCCGATATATTTAAAGTTAAATTTTTTATATGGTTGTTTAGTGTGGATATTTTTAATAATTAGGTAAACCATTTTTTCCTTTCAACCGTTTTTGGTTATAATACTTTTTTATTTAGTTACGTACGAATTCGAATTTTATTTTTATTTTTGTATGTAATTATTTGAATTATTCTGATATAAGGATTGCTTTAACGTTAATAAGGCCTTTACGTATATCTTTATAAACTTTAGGTATAAAACTAAAGTTAGCGTTTATTAAAGTTATCTTAATGCTTTCGTGGTAATTAATATTATAAGTTAGCTATATAATAGGTAACTTTTAGATTTAATCATTTTATTCGTAATTAATATAATATCGTAAGTAAGTTTTTAATGTTTGGTTAGTTTTCTTTATTTATCCATTTATTTAAGGTTTAAATACGTTAAATAATTTATAGTTTAGGTTTAGTTATGCCATAAATCCTTGCCAAAATTTCGATGTAAATATCGTTCCTTTATTTAAAATAGTTTTTGTTAATAATTCTATATTCTTAAAATATATTTTAAAAGGATATAAGCTAGTTATTTTACGTTTATAGTCTTATTATATAGTAAAAAAATAAAAAGATTTTGTAAATCGGTTAACGATTACAAAAATATTATGGTAATATATGCCCATAGCTGGGTTTTTTAAAAATAAAATCTTAGTAATAAAATCGAAAGTAACTAAATCTTATGGTCGTTTTGTAACTGGTAATAGTTATAGTTTTCCGTATAGCTTGTATCGTCGAGTCTTTACCTTATTATAAATATAGCATTATTATCATACTTTTTATATTACTAATTTTATTTTAAAAAAGTAATAAGTACGTTATAATCGTTTTAGGGTTTTGTAAATTCTTAGGTATCCGTATAGCTAATATTCCTATATATCTTGTACTAGTATTTTCTGATATAAATTAAAAAATGCTGCTTTAATTATTGCTATCTGTTATAATTGCAGATATCCTTTTAATATAATATCGAAAATCTAGTAATTAACCTTTATTATTATTTTTCGAAATTTAATCTTTAATTAAGTACGTTTATTTTATTATTCTTTAATCCCTTTTAATAGATAATGATAAAGTCGTATTCTGCTAATTTTTCGGCGTAACGTAATTATTTTCCTATAAGTTTTTTGGTGATGGTAAAGCGGGTAAAATTCTTATAATCGGTATATACCTTAACCTGGTACAGGTTTCCCTTAAGGTAATATCTAAATTTTCGGAAAGGTTTAATAATAATCATAAACTTTTTGTCGGAAATAACGTAATTTAATTTTGGTTTATTTTTAAGTTGTAAAAGTAAAAGGCGATAAAGTATAAGTGACCTTAATTATCGCGGTATCTTGCTATTACGCCTAAAGCGTAATTCGAAACGTCGGTTTTAAGTTTAATTAAACGGCTTAAGTTATATATAATTAATACTGGCTTGCTGGTAATCGTATCCTTAATTTTTTAAAAGGTTATTTTTATCTTGGTTATCTAAAGAAATTTATTTTCTTTTTTCGTTAGGTTAAATAATGGCGTAATTATCTTGCTAAAGTTTCGAATAAACTTCCTATAGTAATTAGCGAATCTAAAGAAAGCTTGTACTTCCTTAATTATAATAGGCGTTTCCCATTTCTAAACTGTAGCAATTTTCTTAAGGTCCATCTTGATACATCTTCAGATAATAATATATCTTAAAAATTCCACTTTTTACGTATAAAACTAGCTTTTCTTATTATTAATTAGGAAGTTAACGTTTTGCAGGGCTTAGAAAACTGTATAAACGTACCTTATATATTTTTCTTTATCTTTTAAATAAATGAGAATGTCGTCGAGGTAACAAATAACGAAGATATCTAAATATTCCCTAAGTATATGGTTAATTATTTGCTGAAAGGTTATTAATGCGTTCGTAAATCCGAAAGGCATAACGAGGTATTTAAAAAGTCGGTACTTCGTCCTAAAAGCTATTTTCTATTCGTATCCTAGTTTAATACGAATCTGATTATATCCTTCCTTAAAATTTAAATTCGTAAACTAATTTGTTCCATAAAAACGATCTTTTATTTCGTTAATTAAGGATAACGGTATTTTGTTTTTAACCGCAATATCGTTTAGCTACCTATTGTTGATAACCAGGCGTAATTTTCCGTTTTTCCTTAATATAAAGAATATAAGGTATCCGGTTGATGAATTAGAACGTTATATGTAACCTTTCCGAAGCTTGTCTTCAAGGTATTTACGTAATACCTATAGCTTTATTTCGTTAAGGTTTTAAATCGGATAAAATCTGGTCGATATCCTTTTTTAAGGATTATCTTATGGTCTTATTCGCTATATTTTGGTAGTTTCGTCTCGAATTCCTTGCGAAACAATCGTTTATATCTATGGTATTATGAAGGTACGTTAACTATAGTTTTTAGCTTTGGGGGTTAATGTTATAAGTAATCGTCTATCTTTCGCAACTTTATTTTAATGGTAGCGATAATACGTCGTATTTTTTTATGGTGCCTTTATTTTCTTTTATGTCTTGTTTTTATAGGTGGTAAGGTTTCTGTTGTATCCTTATACCTGCATTCGTCGCCATCTTTGATTAAATATTAAGATCTTTTTATATCTTGCTTTTTCTTATCGAGTAGATATAAAGTAAACTTTACCTGGCCAGTTATCTAATCGATTAAAGGGTTATACTAGTACAGCCATAATTTTTCAAGGATTATGTCGTAATTCCTTATTAAAATAATATCGAAATTTGTTATTTGGTTTCGTCCGTTAACAAAGATTTCGAAGTAATTAATCTCGTGGCTAATCTTTCCGTTATCATAAGTAAATACTTAACCTTTTGCGTTCTCGGCGATATAGGGTTTTATCTTTTTTTTATAGTAATCGAAGTCGGTTAACCATATCCGGCGTGATATAGTTACCTCTTATTATTCCGTAATTCACAAATACGGTAAACCAATATATCCTAATTCGTATTTACAAGATAATAAGGTCGTTTTTAGCTTTTATCGTCACGTTTAAAACCTTTTTGGGAAGCTCCTGCTAGCTTTTCCGGGTCTTACCATTTTACGGCTTTCTTATAGGTAGCGTTCGTCTTTTAACTTATCTTTTAACGGTTAAATACGCTTTTAGTTCTGTTAATTAAAGGCTTATAATTACTTTAGTTATCCTTTCTGTCGGCGTAAGGTAACTTCGAGTAAAAGGATTTATATTTAAAAGTCTTTTCTGTTAATATATTCTGATTCAGGAGCTCCTTATCCCTTTTATCGTACTTAAAACTGGGTATCATATTATCTTATATCGTCATTCCTTTTCTGAATTTTATCTTTAATTTCCTATCGTTCGTCCGGATCGTCCGTAAAAGTTAAACGGAAGTTTAAGTTATTAATTACTTTTAACGATACTTTTATAATTATTTGGTAAATCCATTTTTATTTTATTTTATAATTATACCATCCGAAATAACATATAAGGTCTTTATTAGGGTAACTTTTTCCTTCGGGTTAGCTTATTATTATCGTAATAATATTAACGGTGTTTTCCGAGGCGAAGATTTTTAGGTATCTGTATTACCGTTAATCCTTAAGGTCTTTTCCGATTTAATTATAAAAGTTAAATCTTTAATTATATATTCGCGTAAATCGTATCTTAATGTACCGTTTTTTCCCCATATATCTCGGATAATGGGTACGTTTATACTAAATGGTATAAAGTTTCCCGTATCGATTTGGTTATCCTGGTAGTAAGTTTTTATCTTAACCTTGGTACTTCTTAATTTATGCGTTTAGTTCCAACTATTCGTATCGCTGTCGCCGTTTTTTCTGAAAGCGGGAAAGTAGCTTGTTTTCCGATAGTTCTTTCCATCCGTCGTATTCCTTTAGCTATTAGGTTATTATAGGTCTTATGGTAGGGGTTCGCTGTTCCTAAATAACTATTTAGGATAGCTTTTTCGCTTTTCGCAATCCCTGTTGTACTTCCTTAGGGGTGTTGTGGTCGTAGCTGATTTTGATTATATTGATTAACTTATTATCGTTTCCTTAACTGGTTCGAAGGGGTTTTTGGGAAACTGGTATCCAGGTATTCTGTTGTAGCTTTTTAGGTGCCTTGCATTAATAGGCCTTATATTCTATCTTATTGTAATTAAAGCATTTAATGGTACGTAGGTTGCGTTGCTATACTACGCCTAATTCCATAAATCCTGGTGTTATTCCATGGGATATGTTGGTTTTTCGTAACATATTAATGTTAAAAGGATGCCTTAGTTTGTTATTTTGGCGATTTTTAAAGTATCGAGTTTTCCAGGCGTATTGTTAATTGTCGATCTTGACTGTTATGGCGATATAATTTACCAACTTCTTAGGGCGTTTATCCTTAAATAACTTTTTCTGTATTTCTTCTTTTAGGCCGTCAAAAAACGTAGTTATTAATGCTTTTTATTCCCAGTTAATTTTCGAAGCTAATTAAATAAAGAAGTTGCCGTATCCGAAAGCTAATTTTTTTTATTTTAGATCCTTAATCTTTTTTTAACCTTAATCTTTTTATTTATTATTCCGAATACCTTTTTTAATTCTTCCTTAAACCTTTCGTAATCGTTATAAATATTCGTAATTTCCGCGGACTTTTGTTAAAAGGATTTAATAACCCATTTACGAAAGGTGGACTTAAACCAAATAGCCGCGTTTCCGGTTAACTATCTTATAACGAACTAGATTCGAGAAGTAGGTATAATAAATCTGATTAAAAAGTATTCAAAATAGGTACGGCATTCCGTAAGGAACTATTATAGCTTGGTAATAATTCCGTCGAAAGGGGTAGGTTTGGTAGGCTTTAGAACTTCTCCGGGTTTTTTGCCATGGGCCGTCTAAGTAGGTTATGCGGATTAGGCTGGCTGATCCGGTTAATCGGGTTGCTCCATGCTTGCTTATCTTGCTAGTTCGACTTTCTAAGCTTCCAGCTGCTCGTAAGTCTTTTCGAATATGTTAGTAAGCTCGATCTTGTTATTAATAAGCTGCGTAACCGCGTTAGTTAGCTAGTTAAGTTGTCGTAAAGCTTTTTCCTGGGAGAGATTAAGTCGAGTTTTTTCATTATCGGAATCCATAAGGTTATTTTCGGATGCCTGAAAGATTTTCTTAAAGGCGGGTTATTTGCTAAAAAATATAATGTTAATAATATTACTTAAAGTTTAATAATATTACTAAATAAAAGCTTATAACGTATAACGGTTAAAAGGTTTAATTAATTATTAAACCTAGTCGTACGGTTTATGTTAGTAATAATATCGTAAGAAACTAAATAATAATACGTTTAATAATTACGTTTAATAATAGCAAATTATAAAAGGTAATCTGGGTAATTAAGTTATATTATATACTGGTAATTTATCTAAATTATAAAGAAATAACGAATATATATATTCTTATCTTAGCTTAAGGTGCTTAAGCGGCTTAAACCCTTAATATCGTTAAATCCCTTAAGCCCGCATGGCGACTTAAAAAGCTTAAGAAGCTTGGCGCGTTAAGTCCTTTAAGCCCGTCACGTGACCCTTCGGCTTGGGTCGGGACCGACCCTTTGGAAGACCCGACTGTTCGTGTTGCAGCCAAGACCGCTAGGTCATAACATTATCGGTTAAATAAAACCGATCTAGCGATATTTTAAAACTTCGCGAAATAATTTCCCCGAAAAACTTAAAGTCGTATATATAACCTTAAACGTTAATTAATACGTAATTAAAGATTTTATTACGTTTTATAACTGCGAATACGTTTTGCGAAATAAAACCATTATAATTTTATTATCCGCGTTACTTTTCTTGCTTAATAAAGGCGTAAAAGTAAGTATTATTAATTACCTCGATATACTTATTAAATTGGTTTAATTTAAGATTTAACTTAATTAAAAACGTAAGATATTTCGGATTCGGTTACTTTACGAAAATACGCAAAAGCGTTATCATATATTTTAAAAGCTTGCGTACGATAAAATGGATAGTATTTTGCAAAATCAGCAACCGATTAACCGCGTTTCTTTGTATTTCGTTAAAAGCTATAATATATAAGAATATTATAAGCCTTTAGGTAACGAAAGTATAACGGGTATTATTAAAGTTAATATAATCCTAAAGTTATTATAATAATCTAAAAAATTAAGGTTTCGTTATACGGAAAAGATCTTTAAATTTCCGGTTTAATTTATTTAAGATTATTTTCGTAAACTTTCGTAAAGCTTTAGGACATTCCGGATTATAGGTATCTTTTTCCGCCGTAGGTAAGTATTTTCGATTCTTTTTCTTCCTTATTTTAACTTTTCGGAATATACGTAAAGCCCGTATAATAACGAAAGTAATCCCGTACGCCGAATCTGTTCTTAAATCGGAAGCTTTTTTATGTTTCGCGCTTATAACGATAAAGACGTCTTTAAATTAATAGATTTATTACTTAACAGCTTTAAAAAGCGAAGATAACGCTTTTTAAGCGACTGTTAGCAATAGTCGCTTAGGAAGCGCCATTTTTGTTAATTCCTGCCATTGATTTAAGCCATTTTAGGGAGTTCGATAACTCCGGACGAAAAGCTATATTGCTTTAGGTGTGGAAGACCTCCTAACGACAACTATTACGAAAATTATACCTAAAATGAGTTAGATTCGGTATTTAGCGTCTTGGCTGAGTCATTTCTGCCAAGGTGCGGTGTCCATAAGCCATTAAGCCCTGAATTTTTGCCCCGAACAGCGTTATCGATCACACTCTTAGTCATAATATGGAGGCCGGATTTTTATCTCGGTATGCGCCTCCGGCTCAGCGCCTTGCATACACATAGCTCCATCTTCCCGAAGATGTCTCTTCAGGTATATGCACTTTCGTGGCGACCCGGATGCGGCGTATGCTACCCCACCCCCAACTGCGAGAGTGGTAAATGACCTGTACATTTTCGAGTTCCAGGCAAGAATGGTGTCTAGATTAGAAGCGTCGGAGGGATGATCGTATGCAGCTTTCCGGGTTCCCAACGGAATGCCTGATCAGACATTAACGCATGGCAATAGCTTCTAGACATTCTCGTACGACATCACTGATGTAGAATAGCATGGGGGCCAGTGCGGCTCCCATTCCTTCCGCTGCTTCGCTTCACACTCCTAGTCTGGTTACCGGCTCGCGCTTTCGATTTTCGGAATGCCCATGAGGCTTCGGACATCCCCAAATCTGTGCGTATCTGTATCTCAACGGCGTGGTTGATTTGAAGCAATCAGACGTACATCTATGGTAAAGGACGAGGAGCCACTTGGGGCTCTAAAGCTACTTGGCCCCCTTAACGCATCCAGGCCAGCGAGTGATATCCGCCACATCCATCGGTAGTAGGGGCTTTTTGCAGGCCACTATTGAATTATGCAGACCGACACGAGAAGGATTCGAGAAGATCCGACAAAAATTTCTTGGCCATGTTCGCTTGCATGTGCTACACTCACCACCACGCTGAATGCTGCCTTAGGTAACGAAATAGCAAAGACGCCGAACTCCTCACCTGGTCTGACTTCCCACTGTCGTTCGGTCCCGCTCTGAGACATACTTATAGCGGAATGCAACGACGGAGTTCCTCATGCTGTTAAACTGAACGATCGAGTCACGATAGCCTGCAGCAGAGCCGTTATCGTGGCGCATCCGAGAATGACCAATCAGCACCTCGACTCGGAGGCCTGAAGGTCAGCTCTCGCCTGCAGGCGGGATCGGCACCGGCTATTCGGGCAATTAATTAACTTATCCTGCAGCGGTAGTGCAATAGAAGCTCGGCTAAACCCTGTCGCGTCTGCTAGTATCGTCGGCTCTGGGTCCTGGTGCCTTACAAGCTGATTCGCCCGCAGGTGAAGGAGGTCATATCTTAGATCTGTCCAAAGCCATCGAAGTCACCGTGTGCGGCGCCATACCTTCATTACGCGAAACTCTGCGTGCAAAAGAAAGTCATGAACACTTATGCGAGACTTCTGGAGTCAGGAAATTTTGCTACAGTGGCGATAGAGAGAGGTATAGGCGCATGATCAAGATCGAATGGGAGTAGCTTTCGTCTTTCCCAGCTTCCCCCATGGTCCAGTGAGCCGGTATCGCTTTACAATGTCGACTATAAGTATGTATTGTCTCGAGATCTTCGTAGATGGTGTCTAGTTCAGTGGCTCATCACAGTGCATACCCTCTCGTCGTACCTACTAGTGTTGCATATGCTTTAGAGGCGTTAGGGAAGCCTATTCGCTGGTCGGTCGCTCATTTGCACTCCGTTGTTTCCCCTATTCACTTAGATATTCCCAGCCCGGCCTTTACCGCATAGCTGCTGTAACACACCATCTCGGTGACCCCAATATGAAGCTTTACGTCCTTACAATCGGCCTTTTGACCACTCAAACCCTTGCTTACCCCAGCATGGATCGTCTTCTCGCAGAGATCCAAGCGCGCGATGATGTCCTACTTGAAGGCAGGTCTACTACACTTATTGGTGACTTACTCGAGGCCGTCTCGACCCCCGTCGGAGACGCCATCAAACAGATCCTTGAAGGTGCCAGCGCCATTACTGACGGTGCGACATACAAAACGCCCGGTGCTTTAGGCTCCAACGCATGTAAGAAGGACACTTGTTGCGTTTGGCAGTATGTGGCGGATGAGATGAAAAACGCTTTTCAGGACGGCAATGGATGCACAGATCTGGCTCGAGGAGCGATCAGACAAGGTTTCCACGATGCTGCTACGTGGGACAAAAACTCGGCCTATGGGGGAGCAGACGGCTCTCTCCTATTGGCCGATGAGCTCAGCAGACCCGACAACCGCGGCCTTGAACCGATTGGAGCGCAGACCCTGGTCTGGTACAATAAATATAAACAGTACGGGGCAAGTATGGCAGATCTGATTCAGACAGCAGCCCTCGCAGCGGTTGTATCATGTCCCGGAGGCCCACGCATACGGCACTTTGTCGGGAGGAAAGATGACAGCCGAGCTGGCCCCACAGGCAAGCTTCCGACCCCTTTCCAGGACGCCCAGTCGTTGATCGACCTCTTCACCGCCAAGACGTTCACTGCCAGCGACCTTATCGCGCTTGTCGGTTCCCATACGGCCTCGAAGCAGCGGTTCGTGGACCCGGCGCGCGCAGAAACTCCCCAGGACTCTTCCCCTAATGTCTGGAACACTAAGTTCTACTCGGAG
Organism: Monosporascus ibericus; assembly: GCA_004154915.1. Lineage (NCBI taxonomy): Eukaryota > Fungi > Ascomycota > Sordariomycetes > Xylariales > Monosporascus > Monosporascus ibericus. The sequence continues at coordinate 17,924 of QJNU01000069.1, read as the reverse complement.
ACGCTGTCCAGCGATAACAAGACCATCCTGGTATTTCCCAGCGATCGCAACCTTGCTACCTACTCGTCCACCAAGGCCCAATGGAACACATTCGCTGGCGCTGGGGGCGATGCTGTTTGGAAACCTGTAGGTTCCACCTCTCGCTTTCGACCCTGCTCCCTGTCGTGAAGAATATCTGAAGCTGATTCGGACGTGCTATAAGGCATTTGCCGCGGCATATTTCCGCATGAGCATGCTGGGCGTCAATAATCTGAACGATCTGGCCGAATGTACGAAGGTCCTTCCGCTGCCGCGATAGGCGGCCGGGGTCCATGAATCTCAGTATACGATTAGTCAGTATTCTGGTTTTAGATGGAGGAGATGATCTATGTAGCCGTCCAAAAGTAACAAGGGCATGTTTTAATACTAAACTGAGCCACTTTCTTTTGAACTTTTTCGTTCACTGGCCTTGAGGGCGCACACGCCTCCGCTTCGAATCGCACCGGGTTCGTCTGACTCTCCCTCTTTCCTGTCTTTTAGGCATGGTAATAATAAGGATAATAATTAAACCATCTGTAAGCGACTGGGAACGGTATGAAAAAAGATCTCTAATTGCTCAGTTGGCAAGACGAAAGGAGTTAACGGTATCGAACGCTTCAATTCGCAGGTTCTGGGAACTATTAACTATGGAAGAGGACCTACAACGTATCAGTATTCCCTGAGGGCCACTATGTCGTCAGAGACAGCATCATTAACACTATAAGCATGGTCTCGGCTGGGTTTGGACAACTTCCCACAACTTGTCAGGATCCCTTACGACCCAAAGTGCATCATAGCGTTACGTCAGTGTAATTCGAAGACTTGTTCGAAGAAGAGCATTGTAGTTAGTGTAGGTAAGATAGCATAGACGGGGTCCCTGTCTTACGCTTGATGATAAGAACCGCCAGATGTGCTCGGGGCATGGTTTCCAAGAACGGAGAGGGTCCACACAATCTCCTGCTTCTTCTTCGACTGAAAACTGGAGCTACTTCGTCATTTGAGTCTTTCCATGTTCTGGGATGGCTGATGTCATCTTGGCCGGCGGGTCACCCTCCTCTACATGAGTTCTCGTTTATTTCTTCTGCACCCGCACGGAGCAATGGAACCGAAACACCTAGAGAACTGTCATAGTTAGGCCGATCGCGAGGGAAAGTTGCATGAGGTGCGGAAAGTATAAATTGGCATGCTTGATCAAGGCTCCGGAGATCGGTGGCAAGGAAACTGTATATATTGTATGGGAGCACCGGAACAACGTTATCGCGGGGTGCCTATAGGTCCCAGGGGCTTGATGACTAAGCAAATTACCCCTATTCTGCGACAGGAACACATGCTGACGTTCCTTTTAACTCTTGAAGAGAGAATAGTTCTCACAGCAATACGCCCCCCCCCCCTCTTCAAGCTCAATGACTAGCGCCAAGCCGCAGCCCGCTGCTGATCAGATCGGCGGAAGCAACCTGTTCCATGAGCAAGGGCGTTTGTATCAGCATCCCCGCACAGTGCTTGGAAATAATTTCCTCTTCCCTCGCGAATTCATGGTTTTCTGCGGAACTACATGCCCCAACTCCAAGATGTTCTATATCGGGTCGCAACATGCCGTTCCTGTCTATCTCCTTACCATTTCGTGATATTCCGAGAAGCGCGCCGTAACAATGCATTCCGCAGATGTGAAGGAGTCGCTCGTGTGGGCTCGGTCAATCTGCGAACGCGAAGATACGTCGAGATGACCCCGTTCGCTTAGACACCGGATGAGAACAGCTCTACACCCTTCCACAGGAAGCACACCGCGGAACATAACGGCTTGTAATTCACAGTCGACGTCAAAGGGCAAGAAGAAATGTTCGGTTAGAGAAGTAGTTCGGGCCAAGAAGTCCAAGGGCTGGACTGTTCTCTGACAGTGGTGAAAATGGTTAGGATGACCCACTCAACAGAGATTCTAAGTCAAGACCTGCCGAAATTTAACGACGGTTTACAGCTGGTGGCCGTCTTGGCTCAGAATAAGAAAGGGGGGAAGTCCGTGGAACAGCCCTCAAGCTTCAGTTCCCAGAGTACTTTAGAGAGGCCTGGGCTCTTATGGCTGTAAGCACGGCCTAGGGGATGTGGTATCTGAAGAATCGAGATGACGGATGTGCGTCGGGTGCAGGTGTCTTGGCTGCGGGTGCTGGGCCCTTCGCCGCAACTTCGAAGCCGGTAACTAGACTTGCACGGGCGGCGGTTTGATTACCGTACACTATCACGTCCCATTGCTGTATTCAAAAGGTCTATTATTTCTTAATTCGCTATCATTACTCCTAATATAGAACCCCTTCCATCGGCGATCGAAACAGAACGGCGTTCCTAGTCATGGAAAAGGATGGAAAACGAACCAAACCGAACATAAATGTAAGAACTGGCTCTTTCATTGGTTCGTCTGGAGCACTTGATGGGTCTCTGGTCCTGTCTTTGCAATGATTATTCGCCAATGCCCTCTTTCAACATATTCAACAATAGTTATGCTAACTAGTATTATCTTATATTGTGAACAATGAATTAATATTCGAATTCCCGATGGATCCGATTCCTTTTATGAATAAAACACCAGGTTGGTCTCTTGAGGCATACATACGTCTGTCCCTTGAAGGCTTTAAATTCTATCAAGGGCTGTGTCTTAGAAAAATATTAACCTCGCTTCTGCTGTCAGAGTCAATCCTTCGCTTCCGGTCGACTAAACCATCAATGGTACAGACGAACATTCATTTGCAGGAACAAATTCAACAGGGTGACCACCATGTCCCTTTTGGCCGCTGCGAAAGCATGCGTTCGCAGCTTGCAGGACAAGCGCCGTGCATCTCGCCTGTTACCAGGCTGGATTAGAGAGACTGCATTTAATCTTGACTTAGTAACAGACACCGGTCAGGCGCGCCGCGGGCTCGAAAAACTTGATGCTAGAATGAAAAGGACTTTGGAAGCCTTCTGGAGAATGGAGCGAGAGCGTGTCTTCATTGAGGGTCTCAAGGTTCGGGAGCAGAAAACCAGACAGCTCCAACGAAAAAAGCCTAGAGAATCTAAGAATTTGTTGCGACAACAGGTGAGGGTACCCTGTAGGAAGCAATGAGGTTACCCTGAAAGGATTTGTATGTAAAAAGGTACAGGGTAGACTCAATTAGGAATAAGGGAAATCTCAAGGTGTGTCGATTCATACTATATATCAGCTATGAACTTCCGGCAACAGCCCTGGGGATGTTGCCCTTTATATATGCGTAAATAACCGTATTATTAAGCGTATGAGTCACCCGTTCATCCATTATTTCCATTATTAATCCAGGGATAAATAATGGAAGCGTATGGAAGGTTAGGAAGCAGTCTTTCTAACTTCGCCACCTCGGATAGGGGTAGACCCACTTTTCCCGGAGGGAACCTCCAGATTCCCAGAGAGAAGATGATTAAAAAGTCGACGCCAACTCCAAGTGGTGTCTGCTATCGCCTTCTATGCTTGCCGTTCTGTAGTCTTCCTGCGTTCGACGAGACTACCGTGACTATGAACTCCACTCCCCTATTCCGAGAAATATGGAACGGCAATGGGGGGATAAAACGCCACGCAACCTGGTGTCAGAGAAAATGGTAGCACCGGAGTGAAAGGCAGGAAACTAGCTGTTAGGTAGCAACAGAGATGGCCATATAACGCCTGTACTTCCTAAATTTCTGAGGGGAGAAGCCCCCTATATATAGCTGCAAGATGCCTGTCTCGACGGTTCCACCGTGCCCCGACACTAGCACCTGACACCTGGACTACTATACACGGATACAACCCAGGGAGTGCGCAGCAGCTACGCTCGTATCAGCAGTGCAAAGGGAACACATAAAGCCCACGAATGGTAAGCAAACTGCGGCGTTCGCAATACTGACATGTTCCAGATACGGCGATACGGCCGTGGTGGACTACGCACGACGGCGACACCGTCAAGTTGAGGCATCTGTTCTGCCTTGCAGCGATGGCCGAAAAACCAATTTTAGTCACGCAGGACAAGTAAGGCGTACTTGTCTACCGGGATGGTGTCGTTAGGAATATACGATTCTCGGCTGTGACAGAAATGGCGTGGGAAACTCTCTGCCACTCTCTCGCTCGCTCCGTACAGAGCATGGCATTGCTTCTTCTTAGGACCATTTCATTGCATGTGACTCCACGTGTTAATCCGTATTGATGCTTCCTAGAAAATAGACAAAGTTGGCTGCGGCGTTTGGGCGCTATAGGTTCAACCAAGCGAACATTGAGGCTGATCGGGAGCATGCCACCGCTGGCCATCACGGAACAACTGGGCCACACGCCTGCATGGTCAACGCATTCTCCTCAACCCGTTCATATGCAATGCGTGGCGTTCTAACCTATGTAAAGTGCTGACATGTCGAGCTATATCTGCTAACCCCTATAACGCTCTGGCCCCTTAGCAGGCCACAACTCTACTACAAATCGTCTGAACTATTATATCTCTTTTGCTAATGACGAAAGAAAGGTTACAGGTTACACTTAAATCCCCAACGCTGCCCCAGATTAGGGTCACAAATCAACAGATCACAATCGATTAATAAATAAAATGAGGCAAAACAAAAAGCTGGACACGACGGGAATTGAACCCGCGACCTTTCACATGCGCTCGGAGATTTTCCTATGCGAAGCGAAAATCATACCCCTAGACCACGTGCCCAAGGCTTCGGAAAAGTCGGCTAATGAAAGCTTATACGTGGGTGGCTAAAGACCCACACTGCTGATCCTCTAAAACTCTATCCTGGACTGCCAAAGTCTTATTCGACTATGGAAACCTTCCGCCATGATTTCCCGTCTCAATGGCTAGTAGATGGCGTCTTTGAAATCAAGTCCATAGACATAAGCATATACCTAATGTCTCGTAATTGATATAATCATTAGTATGTGTTCGGGGACGACGCTTGCAGCAGACTCAGGTTGGAAACTATGAGACATGCGACAATACTTAGAATTGGATGGCATGGGACGGACCACCGATAAACGGATGATGGAACACTTAAGATATTCATTGTAGCAATATAAGGCCTGTAGTCGTCATTTCCGAAGCTGATTTGTTAAGTTGCATTTGCTCAGACTATTTCGTCCATCTACCTGTTATGACCTAGCGAGGCTTGGCCTCCCCAAACGGTCGGAGACTGCGGTCCTAGGAAATCGGATCACGTGACTTTTGATCACGGTGGATCCAGTAATCAGAAGTAACCAAGGCCAAAGGATTATTATTAATCACAACGAACGATAATAATTAAAAGGGATTAATAAGGATCACCTTGGTTTGATAGAAAAAATATATACGCTTATTACCTTTCCTATAATCCAGATAATATCAGCTTATAATATAACTTAGTTACCTAAATTACCCTTAACAATCTGTTATTACCAAACGTAACTATTAAACGTATTATTACTTAATTTCCTACGACATTATTGCCAATATAAACCGTACGATTAGGTTTAATAATTAATTAAACCCCTTAACCGTTATACGTTATAAGTTTTTGTTTAACAATATTATCAAACTTTAAGTAATACCATTAAAATTATGTCTTTTAACAAGCAACCCGCCTTTAAGAAAACCTTTCAGGTACCTAAAGATAACCCCATAAATTCCGATAACGAAAAAACTTAACCTAATCTTTCCTAAGAAAAAGCCTTACGCCGATTAAACTAATTAACTAACGCGGTTACTTAGCTTACTAACGACAAAATCGAGTTTACCAATACCTTTAAGGAAATTCGTAAGCAGCTAAAAACCCAAAAAATCGAGCTAGCAAAACAAGCAAGCATAAAGCAGCCCGATTAACCGGATCAGCTAACCCAGCCAACATAACCTACTTAAACGACTTACGGCAAGGAATCCGGAGAAATTCTAAAGCCTACCAAACCTACCCTTTTCGACGGAACTATTACCAAGCTACAGTAATTCCTTACGGAATGCCATACTTACTTTAAGTACTTTCCTATTAAATTCGTAACGCCTATTTTTTAAATCCAGTTCGCCGTAAAACGGTTAACCGGAAACGCAACCACTTGGTTTGAACTTACCTTTCGTAAATAAGTTACCAAACCTTTTTAATAAAGGTCCGCAAAAACTGTAGCTATTTATAACGATTACGAAAGATTCGAAAAGGAATTAAGGAAGGTATTCGAAATGGTAAATAAAAAAATTAAGGCCGAAAAAAAGATTAAGGATTTAAAGCAGAAAAAATCAGCCTTTAAATACGGCAACTCCTTTATTTAACTGGCTTTAAAGATTAATTAAGGACAAAAAGTATTAATGGCCATATTTTTCGACGGCCTAAAAAAGAAAATACAAAAAAAATTGTTTAAGGATGAACGCCCCAAGAAATTGGTGGATTATATCGCCATGGTAATCAAGATCGACGATCAGCAATACGCCTAAAGGACTTAATACTCCAAAAACCGACAAAACAACAAGCCAAGGTACCCCCCTAATACCAGCATTCCACGAGGAACCAATACGTCCCATGGAATAATACCAGGACCCATGGAATTAAGCGTAATTCAACAACGCGACCCGCGTATTATCAAATGCTTTAACTGCAACAAAATAGGACATAAGGCCTACCAATACAAAGCACCTAAAAAGCTACGATAAAATACCTGGATATTAATTCCCCAAAAACCCCCTTAAAATAATTAAGGAAACGATAATAAATTAATTAATATAATCAGGATTAAGGATAACCATAATCCCCTTAAGGAAGTATAATAAAAATTACAGAAAGTAAAAAAGCTATCCTAAGCGGTTATTTAAAAGCAGCAAACCCTTATTATAAAACCTACAGTAACCCAATAGCTAAAGGAGCACGACGGGTAAAAAAAGCTTTTAAAAAATAAATTACTTTCCCGTTCCCAAAAAAACGGCAACAACGGTACGAACAATTAGAACTTAACGTATGGATTAAAAAGTACCAAAGTTAAGATAAAAACCTGCTACCAGGATAACCAGACCAACATGGGAAACTTTACGCCATTTAATGCAAACGTACCTATTGCCTAAAACATATGAAAGGAAAACGGTACATTAAAATACGTTTTACGCAAATATATAACCAGGGATTCGACTTTTATAATTAAATCGGGAAAGACCTTAGTGATTAACGATAATACAAACATTTAAAAACGTTCGCTTTAAAGGATACCATTAATATTATTATAACCGTAACAAGCTGGCTTAAAGGAAAGAATTACTTTAACGAAAACTTTATATACCATTACGATTAATACGATCATAAAATAAAAAAAGAATAGATTTACCAGATAATTATGAAGGTATTACTAAAAGTAATTAACAACTTAAATTTCCGCTTAACCTTTACGAATAACCCGAAAAAATAACAAAAAATTAAATACGAAATAAAAAAAGGAATAAAGAAATAAGGCAGTACGACGCCCAGTTCCAAGTACGACAGGAAGGATAAAAAACCCCCGAACCAGAATATATTACCAAAAAAAACTTCCAGACGCAAGTCCTTTTACTTAAAACCACCTTACGCCGATAGGAAAAATAACTAAAGCAACTGAAAACCCTTAACGCATAAAATCAAAAACGCATTAAAACGTTAAAGGATAAATTAAAAAACGAACGCCACTTATAAGAAAGCCGCAGGATAATAAGACCCGGAAAAGTTAGCAAAAGCTTCCCAAAAAAGCTTTAAACGTAACGATAAGAGCTAAAAACGATCTTATTACCCTATAAGTACGGATTGGGACATACTAATTCACCGCATTTATGGATTACAAAGTAACAGGAGGTAATTATATTACGCCAGATATGGTTAACCGACTTCGACTACCATAAAAGGAAAAGATGGAACCTTATATTACCGAAAACGTAAAAGGTTAAGCATTCGCCTACGATAACGGAAAGATTAGCCGCAAAATTAATTACCTTAAGATTTTTATCAATAAACGAAATTAAATAACAAACTTCGACATCGTTTTAATAAAGAACTACGACATAATCTTCGGAAAATTATGGTTATACCAGTATAACCCCTTAATCGATTAAATAATTAGCCAGGTAAAGTTTACTTTATATCCATTCGATAAAAAGAAAAAAGATACAAAAAGATCTTAATATTCGATCGAAAATGACAACGAATGCAGGCATAAGGATACGATAAAAACCTTACCACCTACAGAAACAAAACATAAAAAAAAGCAAGGGCACCATAGAAAAATACGACGTATTATCGTTACCATCAGAACAAAGTTGCGAGAAATAAACAATCACCTATAGCATCAGCCCCCAAAACCAGAAATTATAACTAACGTACCTCCATAGTATTATAAATATGAACGACTATTTCGCAAGGAACTCGAAACGAAACTACCAAAACATAGCAAATGGGATTACGAAATAATCCTCAAAAATGGGATATCGACCAAATTTTATCCAATCTATAACCTTAATAAAATAAAATTACAGGCATTACGCAAATACCTTAAAAACAAGCTTCAAAAAGGTTACATATAACGTTTTAGTTTATTAGCCGAATACCTTATGTTTTTCGTATTAAGGAAAAACGGAAAGTTACGTTTAATTATCGATTATAAGCAGCTAAACGATATTACGACTAAAAATAAAATACCGTTACCCTTAATTAACGAGATAAAGGATCGTTTTTACGAAACTAATTAGTTTACAAACCTAAACCTTAAAAAAGGATATAATCAAATTCGCATCAAATTAGAATACGAATAGAAGATAACCTTTAGGACGAAATACGGACTTTTTAAGTACTTCGTTATACCTTTCGGATTTACGAATGTACCAGCAACTTTTTAACGGATGGTTAATTACGTACTTAGGAAGTACTTAAACATCTTCGTTATTTATTACCTCGATAATATTCTTATTTACTTAAAAAACAAAGAAAAACATGTAAAATACGTTTATACAGTTTTTTAAGCCTTACAAAACGCCAACCTTTTAGTTAACAATAAGAAAAGCTAATTCCATACGTAAAAAGTAAAATTTTTAGGACATATTATTACCCCAGGATACATTAAGATGGACCCCAAAAAAATCGCTATAGTATAGGAATAAAAAACGTTCATTATAATTAAGGAAGTACAAACCTTTTTCGGATTTGCTAATTATTACAGAAAGTTTATTCGAAATTTTAGCAAAATAATTACGCCATTATTTAACCTAACGAAAAAAGGAAATAAGTTCCTTTAGATAACGAAAACGGAAACCGTCTTTTAAAAGATCAAAAACGCGATTACCAGTAAGCCAGTATTAATTATGTATAACCCAAACCGCCTAGTTAAGCTTGAAACCGACGTTTCGGATTATGCTTTAAGCGTAATAACAGGATACTGCGATAATTAAGGTTATTTACATTTTATTGCCTTTTACTTTTACAAATTAAAAAGAGCAAAGTTAAACTATGCCATTCCCGATAAAAAATTTATGGTTATCGTTAAAACCTTTTAAGAATTTAAACATTACCTTAAGGGAAACCTTTATTAGGTTAAGATATATACCGATTACAAAAACCTTACCCGTTTTACCACCACCAAAAAACTTACAGGACGATAATTACGTTACGCCGAAAAATTAACAAAATACGACTTTATTATTATTTACTAAAAAAAATTAAAAAACGGCAAAGTAAACGTACTTAATCGAAAACCAAACCTTAAAGAAAAAATAATTAAGGTTAACTATCAGATCTTCGATATTACGCCAGAAGGATATTTATAATTACGACAGATAACAACAATCAAAGCAGCATTTTTTAATCTATACCAGAAAATCCAGAAATATAACGATAACTTACTTAAAAACCAGAAAATAAAAAAGATATAAATTTTAAAAGAATATTAGGAAATACTAGTAAGAAATATATACGAATATCAGCTATACGGATACCTAAGGATCCATAAAACCTTAAAGCGATTATAACGTACTTATTACTTCCCTAAAATAAAATCAATAATAAAGAAAGTACGATAATAATGCTATATTTGCAACATGGCAAAAGTATGACGACATAAGCCATACGGAAAACTACAGCCATTACTAGTCGTAAAGCGACCATAGGATTTAGTTACTTTCGACTTTATTACCAAACTTCCACTTTTAAAAAACCTAGCTATAGGTATATATTACGATAGCATTTTCGTAATCGTTAACCGATTTACCAAATTTTCCTATTTTTTACCATATAATAAAGATATAAACGTAAAATAATTAACCTATATTTTTTTAAGACATATCTTAAAAATATACGGATTATTAACGGAAATTATTTTAAATAAAGAAATAATATTTATTTTAAAATTCTAGTAAAAACTTATGGCCTAACTAGGCCTAAACCACAAATTATCTAACGTATTTAAACCTTAAACAAACGGATAAACGGAAAAAACTAACCAAATACTGGAAACCTACTTACGATACTATATCAACTACGAACAAAACGATTAGGCCCAAAAGCTACCTATTACCCAATTAGCCTATAATACCAATTACCACAAAAGTATTAAAATAATTCCAGCAAACGCCAACTTTGGTTTTATACCAAAAGTTTACAAAAATATACGCGAAAACCTTATTAACGTTAAAGCAATCCTTACATTAAAACAACTTAAACAATTACACACAGAAATAAAGATAGAACTTAAATTCGTACGTAATCAAATAAAGAAATACTATAACCAAAAAAGGTTAAAAAAATTAACCTTCCGAAAAGGAAAGATAATTTACCTAGCCACCAAAAACATCCAAATTAAACGACCAAATAAAAAACTTAACTTTAAATATATCGGACCATATAAGATTATCAAAAAAATCTTAAAAAATAACTATTAATTAAAATTACCCTTTAAAGTTAAACTATATCTAATCTTTTATATTTCTTTATTCGAATTAATAACGGATACCATCAAGGTTAATATAGGATACGAAAAAGAAACAAAAAAAGATATACTAACGTACGAAGCAAAAAAAATCCTAGATATACGAAGAAAAAACGGATTTACCAAGTACCTAATCAAATGGAAAAACTACCCAGATTCCGAAAATACCTGGGAACCCGCCAAAAACCTTATAAACGCTTAGCGCCTCCTGAGAAGTTTTCACCAATAACGCCGGAGTTACCGGTAATGGTACCCTAGTCAATACTGTTAACAACGGACCAGTCGGTATTTTCGATACCCAACCAGTCCACCGGACCAGAAGCTTGCGCCAGCATAACCGCGTTAACCTTTAACCCAACCTGCTTACGTTTTTCTTATTCCTCCAGTTCGTTTAACAACTGAAAGCTACGTTAAACCATAATAACACCTTTTAAACGCGCCAAAGCCTTTTGTTTACGTAACCGAATTAAACAAGTTAAAGCCTTATTTATTTCTTTTTAATATTAACGTTAAATCTTTAACTAACGTCGTTAAAGCTTTAAAAAACGTTCCTTTACGAACGTTACCTTTCGTTCGAAACGTTAATATTCACGACGGATGTTTTATAAGGAGAAGAGCGGCACGCCGGTACCATCGTAAGAACGACCCCGGGAAATACATTTCTTACATCGTAACACGTTTTTTATTATTTCGCATTTTAACCCCTTCGAGAAATACCACGAATAAGGCATGACTTTAAAGCCAAATTTGTTAAAAGCCTCGACAAGATTAACACGACGGGCGGTAAAAGAACGGGGTTTGCGGCAAGTTTTTTTAATTCGGTTAAATATGTTAATTACCGAAACATACCAGAAAAATAAAAACAAGAAAGGGAAATTACTTACTAAAAATACGAAACAAATAAATTAATCTTTAAGGGCAAAAATCCTAAAAGGGGGGAAATTATGTTATAACCTAGCAAGGCTTAACCTCCCCAAACGGTTGGAGATTGCGGTTTTAAGAAATCGGATTACGTAACTTCTGATTACGGTAAATCCAGTAATTAGGAGTAACCAAGGCTAAAAGATCATTATTAATTATAACGAACGATAATAATTAAAAAGGATTAATAAGGATTACCTTAGTTTAATAAAAAGGATATATACGCTTATTACTTTTCCTATAGTCCAGATAGTACCAGCTTATAATACAACTTGGTTACCCAGATTACCTTTGATAATTTGCTATTACCAGACGTAACTATTAAACGTATTATTGCTCAGTTTCCCACGACACTACTGCCAACATAAACCGTACGACTAGGTTTAATAGTTGGTTAAACCCCTTAGCCGTCACACTACCGAAGCGAGAAGAAAACGGATTCTTGTTAATAGGGGTCAAAATAGGGGTCAGCGCATGGACTAAATAGCCCATGTGTCTGTAGATATATATTGTCGCATACACCCAGGCCAAAAACAGTATTTGGTATGGTATCGAAAGGGTATTCGACCTATATTCCACGTTTCTTGTTTGGGGTAAGGATTACCCTTTGACCCTTTGAAATGAGTCTCCTAGGTGATCATACGAAGCATACCCAGAAAGCGCTTAAACATACGTAGCTACGGAACCAAGGCGCAAATAGGGCAAACTTACAGCCAATGCCTATTCTGAAGAAGAGTGCTTTGATAGATTTTTCTTGGACTGCGTATTACGTATCACACATCAATAAGCTTTGTCCACACAACCACATACAAGACTCGTCAGAACTACGGAATTGCTACGACATGTATTACCAGGCCAACATATCTATACTACAATCAGCCCCAGTCTTATCCGTTCGCCGAGCAATAGCCGCCCTACCCATACACCAACACCACCACCTTCACTTAGACGTTTTGCAACGAATATTAGGTTAATTAAAAAAAGGAAATTATCTACAGGTTTCTTAGAAGCTAAGGATTAATATTTTAAATACTATTTACGGGCGCGACGTACGGCGGCTAATCTTCTAGAGATTAACTTAATAAGCTTCCGGACGAAGCTTAAATCTATCTCCGCCTACGAGTTTTAAATTACTTCTTTCGCGTATTCGAAATCCGATTAATTCCTTTTAAGGAGTTCAAATTAAGGCTCCATTTTATATATCTTCTTCTTTAAAGCTCGCTAAACGTATTTTATTAGGTTTAAATCGGACGAGTAAATAAGCCAATCGATTATCCATATCCCATAACGCTTTAGCCACTTTAAAGTCATCCCTTTTACGTAAATTAAAGCGTTATCTTGCGTAAAGGAATCGCCAGCTTCGTAAAAAGGTAAAAAACCTTGCTTTAAAACGTTATAATAACTTCGCGACGTTACTTTACCGCGAGGAATGTCCGGATTACCTTTAACAAATTAAAAAGGGCTTAAACCACTTTTATCATTACGGAATTACATTATAACCCATACCATAATGGATATTCGGGCCTTAACGTAAGGCTTTTTATTAACAAAATCCTTCCGGTAACGTTCGTTCGATAATCTTATAACCTAGACGCTTAATTTATCGGAGTCGTTTTAAACGGTACACTCGTCGGAAAAAAGGGCCCTTATAAACTGGGCTAAACCTTTTCCTTAGCCGTATTTCTTACAAAACGCGTATTTTTAACGAACGTCGTCCTTAGTAAGCGTAATCCTTTTAACAACACGCTATTTGCGAAGGTGATACGAATAAAGGAACCGTACCGTAATAATTTAACTCGCTGAAATTTTCGCCGTACTTGCGAACTTACGATACGTTAAACGAAGCTTCCGGTAAGGAAGCTGATATAAATATAAAGCTTTTCGACCTCGAATTAACTTATCTTTAACCCGGCAAGGTTTGCTTTTAATTATGTAATATTCTTTCGCGCGTTTATATTATTCGTAAACGCGTTGCCGTTTAGTCCCTACGACGTCGGCCACCTCCGTTTTGCTCGCACCCGCCGCAACGGCCCTTAACATAAAGGCCCTTTACTCCGGGGTAAATTCCTGACCTTTCTGGCGATTGCCGCTTATTATACGGCCAAATTCTCTTAATTCCGACATGATCTGGCTGAAAAATGGGTGATTAAAAGAGAAGTGTTGTTATAAATCCAGAGAACGCGGGTGTGGAGCCGGAGCGAACGGATAAGATTGGGGCTTAGTTTACCTATTAGATTACGACAGCAGGATCTTAGTTTCGCCAATGGCTCCCAGAACAGTCATCGGAATGCCAATAGCATCGCCCCTTCCTGGCTATCTCGCCCCCTTAGAGCGTGGAGACCAGTTGGTGGAAGGATGCCAGCTGAAACCATAAAGAATGGATCCGATTCATTATAGGACATAACTTCGTCAGTAGGTGTTGGTGTTCTGCATCCACATATAATTAAAGTGCATCAAATAGTTTGTTCCAGTGATTATTACACGGAAAGCGGCAAACCAGAAAAGTAAGCAAACTGTTATAGCTAGCAAACTTGCTGTCAGGAAATAGGCCTGTGTAGCCTTTCTCAATAAAAACGGCCCTTCTCACTTGAGCCCAGGCCCTTATTTCCGCTCTTCCTGTATTCTCATGTCATTTGAAGAAACTGAAACTCCAGGGTTACCGAAGCCATAGGTCGGTCGTGGATTTTAAGGAAGTTGTTTATAACGTATGATGGTTATGGTGCTGCCCGCTCAATTGGTTCAGGCTACGAGACTTGAGAGGTCCAAGTTCTATTAGCGTTTAAGATATGGTTTACCGGATCGTGCCAAGATCCAGATAAACAGGAACATGTCGTCTCAGGGACGACAATCTTGCTACGTAAGGCTGTCATGTCAGGTGCGTACAGACCTTTCTCACCCTTAGCCATTCAATATATATCTAATACACGATAACAATTTTCCCCCCTTTCCAGTCATGCCGTGAGTTTATAGTCTTGTTTTTTCTATTATTGATTCGTCATATGACACAACGTAGCCGTACGGCCCTATACCGAAGCAAGTAGAGCTTTCAGAGCTCTCGAAAGGTTCCGAAATTAGTGTTCGCACTTTGAGGATTGGATTTCGGGCCCAGTCGACACTTTGACAGAGACCCTGACTTCGAGTTTTTCGATTGGGGGAATATTCTGCCAACTAACTTAGTGGGGACGATATGAATCATATCCCGAGTGGATGTCCGAACTCTCAATTCACAATCCATTAGCGAGTCACTGGTAGTCATACAGTTGAATGCTCAGCCCACCTTGGGAGTGTCGGATACAGTGGTTGTAGGTCGGAAGGAATCGGTCCGTGTGTCGCGCTAATGGGTGGAGGAGACAGGGGTAGCAGCTAATTTGTATGAGAGATTAATTCCCTTCGGCCCTGACGAGAGACAGTTAGCTGTTATCATCATCAGAACCAATATACGAATGAAGCTGCAACGAGGATACTCAATTTGCGTGGTCTCAGGCTGTTTGACAGGGAGGCACTCTTGCCCCTACCGTCTCGCCTCGGGCGGCAACGAACCCCTTCGCGACTTACGGCCAAGTCTCTTCCGCATCGTTTCACCAAGTTTCGCCTACTCTGGAATCTCCACAAACCTCTTCAACGCCGCAAGGTGCTCTTTTTTCTCCCACAGCAGCTCAAGCCTCGCCTACTACTCCGGCGCTGGCGCCTATGCATTCTTCGTCACAGCCGGTCATGCCAGCTTTTAAGCGTAAGGTTTCTTCCGAGAAACAGAAGCCGTCGGCCACGGCCGACGACAAGTCTATTGCAGATTTCATACGTGTGAGATTTAAGACCTGATACTGTCTCGCCATAGTGTGGGGCCTCACATTTTTCGGCATTCAGGATCTGACAATACGCGAGTCGCTGAACAAAAGACCCGCGCGTAGCCCTCCTTCACCCGCCGCTCCAGAAGCCAAGAAGCATTTCGTTAAAAAAACCAAAACCGGCCAAAAAGTGGCCTCGGGATCATAAAACGCAAAACGACCTAACGTTCGCATCCGATAATATTCTGGAGGAAACCTCCGTTACCGAACCTCTCTTGTTTTGGTAAATGTAAGAAACGTCGTGCCTTCAGGGCAAGTTCAATTTTCTCTTCTTGCAGTAATGCCAACTTCTCTTTGCGCTTCCCCCGTGTTTTGGGAGGCTTATTTAAGAAACGTTATAACAAACGAAGGCGTCTTTTTTTTTTTTTTTTTTTTTTTTTTTCCGAGGGGGCAGATGACATGGAAAACCTAAATCTCTTGGTAGGGCGCCGTTTCGCTCCTTTTTGGTCTTATCCTTATGAGACACCTATGACGTCTTTCCATCATTAGCTTTAGCTACTAGTCCGACTGGTCTCCTGGCTAGGAGACCACGTCTTGTAATAGATCATCATTCCACTAAGATTCTCCCTTAACAACTGATCCAAAGCATACCTTTCTTCGCGACAACTAATGAATGGCTTTGGAATAAGCTGAAAGGTGTCGTTATATATGGAATCTGCACCAGTTTACATCCCCATTGATTTTCAGAGCGGAGTATCTTATCAACTACCGCCGCGATTGGACTGCGCGAGGCCCGGATTAGAGCCTCGGCGTGTTCATCGTAGACCGAATTACCAAAGGCATGGGGATTCTCTCGGAATCAGTTGGTATAGCCGAGGCCTCGCGTGCAAAAGGACATCTCCCAGCCCTCACAGTGCTTGGTAGAATGGCTTACACAGAGAAAAAGGTTAGTTTCCCGACTTCAGATATATATGTCCTACAGCTATTTAATAATATTTTTCCTACTAAGTTCCTTCGGAGAGTCAGCGTAAAGTAAGAACTAGATCTCCAATTATGGGGCTAACAAACTTGCCGCTTGAGGCAGCCAAACTAGGGATCTGCGGCCGTGAAGATCTTCTCTCCCCTTTGCTATTCTAATCTAGGAAGTCAATGGACAGTTGATGAGGTTACCCTGGATGAATTAGTATGTAGAAATGTGTAGGGTAGGCTCAAAGAAGAACGAGTGAATTCTCAGCAGGTGTCGCAGCAGAAATGAGGTGGAAGCAGGAGGAGGCAGAATAGTATTTTGTGATCTGTATGTCTAGATAACTAGCTACACAGAGGACCTAGTTAGAAGTTATAGGTATATTTATATTCGTCAGGACCCGAAGATTCCGACGGTGTTGAGTATAACGTCATAGCTGTTAATACGAGCTTAAAAGGCTCTAGAAAAGATATATGACATCTATAATTGCGTATACGCTTACGCGTGCAGATCTAGACCTTTCCAGGTCTTTCCATCCAATATCTAAATAGACTTTATGCAGAACAACAATTCTTCATCGCTAATTCTTGTTGAAACATGAAATTTCCCTCGCCCATAACGTCGCCATATTACCCTGCTCCCATGCAGACTGAGCTCTGTGGACCTTTGCGAGGAAGTCCATCTCGAAAGCCGGAGCAACCTACGAACTGAAAATTTCGCGTTGTAGGGGCAACAGCCTTGCCACCGAAGGCTGCCACACTAGGTGCCCGCAGATCTTCTCTGCCACCGAGTTTTCATGGATTTAATTTAATGGCCAATTTCTACCTGTGCTCCCCACACTCTTCATTGCACTCTCTAACAAATAATGGAGTTCTTGGTTTCCTCCTACTTGGCCATACTGTGCTGAAAAGATCGGAGGCTTAGAGGCATTTTCGCGAGTCTGCTTGTCTCAAACGGCCTGCGCCTGATCCATATGTCCCCGTCGACCATATGAGGTCCAAATCCTCCTCGCCTTCAAGTTCTGGTTTGTCATGTTGTTTCGGAGTCCATATTAGAACATAAACTTGGGCTACCAAGGGAACCATGGATGCTATATAAGGCTGGCACACTCGGACTCGCGTGCAGAGGCCATTACCCGCGTCCCCGCCCTGTTTGGTAGAATGGGCCATGGAGAGAAGAGAACTCCATCTTTTCCTGTTTCCTTTGTTCCTTTCCTTTTATTTTTATTTAAAAACTTTGTTTCTAAACTTTTTCATTTTAAATTTTGGTTTTAAGTCTTTTGTATTAGAGCTTTACATTTTACCCCGGTTCTTCACAACCCAAC
>QJNU01000745.1:0-33411 GCA_004154915.1 Monosporascus ibericus | reverse complement strand
ATTAGAACAAACTTTTGGAATAAGAAAAAAGACTTACTATAATACATAAACAAGTTTTTTTGGCCGGCAAAAAAAGTGGTGGCAAAAATATGCTGTTGATAGCTGCTGGAGGTAGCGGTCGCAAGACGGTTAGAAGAAAAGAATGGCAATAAGGCGTCCGCAATAAGCCTTGATATAATGCGTGCACTTGTTGGAAAGCTGTAGATACGGTTTACGAAAGAGAATACACTTGATTTAAATCAATTGGACGTATTGTGGTTGAGTTATTTGAATTTGTTATTGCGAGGTGCCAAAAAGTGTCCCGCTTATAGGTGTGTCCCGTTCATAGGTGTGGGACGTTATCGTAAAAAAGGATATTTATAACTTTAACGAAACGGACTTCTTAATAAAGCTTTTAATAGCATACGGTATAATAATTACAAATACTAAAAAACGTAAAAAACCTAAATAAACGTAATAAGATAATCGGGAATGGATAACAATTATACAAGCTATTAATTCGCAAAATTAGGCTTTACCGCCATTTATTATTATGGCGGGGAAAAACCACCTTAATTCCTAATATCGAAAATATTAATTATTACCCGATTAAAAATTCGGTATAAACCATAATAATTAAATAATAAACGAATTAAGTTTAAAATGGATTTAACATTTCGATAAACATATACGAACGCGTATAAAAAAATCGAAACGTTTTTTTATCCTCGACGGTTACGATAATTATTATTCGATCGAATTCGAAAAATATTACGCGAACTATGGCATTATTACGCTTTGCATACCTGCCTATTCCTCTTATCGGCTTTAACCTTTCGACGTATTTTGCTTTTTTATTTTAAAACGCGCTTATTCGTTATATATCAAAAACTTAATATAACGTTATTATACCCATATCGCGAAAAAAAATTTCTTCCTTAACTTTTACGACGCGTTTAAAGCTACCATAACGCCCGATAACATTAAATCTGGATTCGCAAAAGCTGGACTTATTTTATTCGATCTTAATAACGTTTTATCCGACTTGGAAATTCCTCCAATTGTACCTATACCAACCGTTTTCCCGCTTACTTTTGCTGGTTTTATTTCCCCGCCCGCGAAAATCCCTAAAAATATCCGTAAAACAATAAAATAAGGACGTTATTTGCAAAAAAAAATTAAGAATTACCAAGGTAATTCGCTAACAAGAATAATTAAGTCGGCTGATTTTATAACAAAAGGTTATATATTACTTTTACATAAAGCCACTTTTTTGCGGGAAAAAAACATCCAATTACGCAAAACCAACCATAGTTTCAGCAAACGCCGTAAAACTAAAAACAAACGTTTCCAGGAAGAGGGAACATTTACTATATAAAAAAGACAAATTCTTTTGGCCGAAAAGGAAAGGGGTAGTAAAAAAATGCAGCTAACAACGGATAAAGGTAATCGTCACAAAAGGGTTAAAACGAAAAAACGGAAATATGGCATTTGCGGCAAGCCCGGACATAATACGCGTACTTGTAAAAAGGATATAAAGGCGTTTAGCGATAAAAAATCCGATTAATTTGAATTAATTTAATATGTTATGATTAATTAATTTAAATTTGTTATCGCGGAATGTGAAAAAGTGTCCGACTCGCTTATGTGTCCGACTCGCTTGTGTGGTACGTTATTTAAAATAATTTTCGTTATTAATTTATATATTTTTAAAATATACTTTTAAAAAATGTAAGCTAGTTACTTTATATTTATATCTTTATTATACGGTAAAAAATAAGAGAATTTAGTAAATCGGTTAACGACTGCGAAGATATTATTATAATATATACCCGTAATTAAATCTTTTAATAATAAAAGTTTGGTTATAAAGTTAAAGGTAATTAAATTTTAAGGTTGCTTTACGATTAATAATGGTTATAGTTTTCCGTATGGTTTATGTCGTCAAGTCTTTACCTTATTGCAGATATAACATTATTATCGTACTTTTCTTATTATTAATTTTATTCTAAGAAAGTAATAAGTACGCTGTAATCGTTTTAGGGTTTTGTAAATCCCTGGGTGTTTATATAACTGGTATTTATATATATTTCGTACTAATATTTCTTGGAATCTTTCTAGGATTTATGTTTTTTTTATTTTCTGGTCCTTAGGTAAATTGTTATTATATTCTTAAATTTTCTGGTACAGGTCGGGAGGTGCTGCTTTAATTGTTGCTATTTGTCGTGGTTGCAAATATCCTTCTGGTATAATGTCGAAGATCCGATGGTTAACCTTAATTATTTTTTTAAGGTCCGGTTTTCGGCTAAATACGTCTACTTTACCGTTTTCTAATCCTTTTTAGTAAATAATGATAAAGTCGTATTTTGTTAGTTCTTCGGCATAACGTAATTATCGTCCTATAAATTTTCTGATAATGGTAAAACGGGTAAGACTTTTATAATCGGTATACACCTTAACCTAATAAAGGTTTCCCTTAAGATAATATTTAAATTCTCGGAAAGCCTTAATAATAACCATAAATCTTTTATCGGGAATGGGGTAATTTAATTTTGCTCCTTTTAACTTATAAAAGTAAAAGGCGATAAGGTATAAGTAACCTTAATTATTACGGTATCCTGTT
The DNA here is from genome assembly GCA_004154915.1 of Monosporascus ibericus. Classification (NCBI taxonomy): domain Eukaryota; kingdom Fungi; phylum Ascomycota; class Sordariomycetes; order Xylariales; genus Monosporascus; species Monosporascus ibericus. The sequence goes on along the minus strand of QJNU01000745.1, from coordinate 30,809 downwards.
ATTACATTTAAAGCGTAATCCGAAGCGTCGATTTCGAGCTTACTTAAGCGGCTTGGATTATATATAATCAATATTAACTTGCTGGTAATTATATCATTAATCTCTTAAAAAACTATTTCTATCTTTATCAACCAAAGAAACTTATTTTCTTTTCTCGTTAAATTAAATAATGATGTAATTATTTTACTAAAGTTTCGGATAAACTTTCTGTAATAATTAACGAATCCGAAAAAGGCTTACACTTCTTTAACTATAATGGACGTTTCCTACTCCTATATTGCAGCGATTTTCTTAGGATCCATCTTAATGCATTTTGGGGTAATAATATATCTTAAAAATTTTACTTCTTACGTATAGAACTGGCTTTTTTTATTGTTAACTAAAAGGTTAGCGTTTTGTAAGGTTTAAAAAACTATATAAACGTATCCCACATATTCCTCTTTATCTTTTAAGTAAATGAGAATATCGTCGAGGTAACAAATAACGAAAATATCTAAATATTTTCTAAATACGTAATTAACCATTCGCTAAAAGGTTATTAATACGTTCGTAAGTCCGAAAGATATAAAGAAATACTTAAAAAGGCCGTACTTCATCTTAAAAGCTATTTTTTTATTCGTATCCTGGTTTAATGTTACCTCAGCTAGCTCAGGCCTCCCTGGCTCGTTCTCTATTTTCTTCGAAGTCACTTAAGTACCGCTCTACAAAGCTAAAAATCAACCAATCAAACCCCAAATCCCCGTAACGAGCTAGCGAGGCCTGAGTTCATGTTATGCAAAAAAGGGGTTCGTTTTATACATTTTATGATTAAGAAAAACGAAATTTTGCAATACTTTAACAATAAAACGTTTTTTGTAATTATATAGATATTTATACGAATCCCTTTATTATGGCTTATTATCAATACCGTAATGGTTTTAATTAAAACCCTTTTGCTATTCCTAAATACCAGCGCGTCCATTAATTATAGCCCGAACACGTTACGTTATTATCCCCCCTTTTAGAATACGACGAATTCGAATTTTCCCAGTTTTATCAAATTACGCTTTTAGAATAAAATATACGTACGCGTATAATTAATTTCTGGTAATAATACCGAAAAACGAATTTAACGTTTAAAAACTTTATCCGTAATTAAATTCTTTACGAAGATTTAAGTAAAGTTTCTAGTTTAATTATTTATATTAATCAGTTAATTAACGTATTAAAAAAAGAACGAATATAGGATAGGTTATTAACATACGAAAGTTAACAAGAATTTATTATTCCTATTAATCAGGACTTTATTATAAGTAAATACCATAATACGTTATATGGGGAATTTATAGCTTTTATAAAAGGGCCTAAATTTCGCCGCCCGCCGGAAAATTTATTATTCGATATTAAAATAATCCATATTACTTTGGACGAAGGTTAACGGTTTATAAATACGTTAGCTTTTAATTAATTTAAACTTTTAAATTAGGTAGTTATATATTTAAGGAAAAAATAATAATCGTATAATGCGAAGTTAAAAGCGAAGCGGTTTCGTAATAATAATGATCCGAACGTTTTTACGTATTTTTTCCTTATGGTTTTAATTATTATAATTAAAATCGTTTCCAAAATTAATGGTAATTATTTGCCTTATTTATTAAGTAAGTTTTTATTATCCTTAAGTTTATTACGAAATGGGATTAATATATTAAAAGGGTTAAATATTTACGGAAGGTATATTACGTTAAATAAAAACGTAACCTGAATATTAAAAGTAATAAAAGTAATTACGTTATTTCTTTTATAATAATACCGTTTTAATTAAAATAAGTTAAATTTTATAATTAAGTATAATAAAATAATATTATGTTTTGGTACGATAATTTTAATATTTAAAATTATGTTCGTAATATAACGTTTTGATATGGTTTTGTTATACGGAACTTTATTATCGCCTTTATCCGTCGTTATAGCCGTATCTTTAAAGGAAAGTTAAAATAATTTATATTCCGTTTTGATTAATATTATAAAATAAAATAATTTTACGAAACGTTATAATAATATTTAGTATTATTAAATATTTTCCGTTAATTCGTAATTAGTATTATCCGGACTTTATTTTTTGCTTTTATTAATACGTTTTATAAACGAAATAAACAAAAGTTTTTAGGGTTTTTTAAATTAAAACGTTTACCGTATAATAAACGCCGTTTGATTTTATTAAGTGTAATTAATTAAGACGAAAATATTATTAAGGGTATTTATAATATTTATCGAAAGACTTTTTAGGAAATATATAGTTTTAAAAAAATTCTTTTATTAATTTTCGAATTACCTTTATTTATTTATAAAGATTAAAAGATAATTAATTATATCCGGAAAATATAGGTGAATTAAGCCAAAGTAACCGATTTATATAATAAAAAATAGTAACTTTTTTCCGTTTTTATTTTGTTTTATATATAAATAATTCTTTTGCTTATATTTATACGTATTTATTAGCTTAATAATATCGACGGAGCGCATATAACGGAAGTAACTTTAAAGGCGGATCGTTAGTTTTTAAATAAGATAACGTAATTATATTAAAAATTGCTAAAGTTTTATTTTTTTAAGTTTTTTATTTTTTATATATATAATATTTGCATATTTGCGTTATTTTTATAAAGATTACGCGTTTAATACGAATTATTCGTAAAAAAGGTATTTAACGTATACGGAATTATTAAAAATAAATTAATCGAAAATCCTTTTTTAAAAGTTTAGCTTACCGAATTTATTAAATATATATGTTCCCGGTTAATAGTTGTTAAATTCGAAATTATCGCGTATAATATGGTTTCGAAATATCCTAATTACGTTAAGTAAATAGGGAAAATATCGTATAGTTTTAATTAAAACGCGTTAATAAATAGGTATTTATTTAACGAAGATCTTTTATCGTTATTTATTAATAATACGTTATTTGATAATATAAATAATTTCATAAATAATTTGTAAATATTTTATTTTTTAATTCGGGAATATAACTTATATATATTATTTTTTTAAACGATATAATCCTAATTAAAACGTCTTAAAAAAAATCCTTTTATCGGCTAATTATAAAGCTAATCATATTTTTAATACGGATAATATTCCGTAAGATAACGACTTTTTTGACTTAATTGTTAATAATAACCAATTATTAAACGATATAATTTCTATCGATAAAGAATTTCGAAATTATTACCGTTTTCTTTTAAAAAGCTTAGGTTTATATATGCGTTTCGTATGTTATACGTTATAACGACGTTAATTATATGAAACGGTTAATATCGATATTATCGGTTTTTTTAATAAGGCCGATTAAATTAATTAGGGCAAAAAAATGCTTTATTTTAACTGGATATTACGTTTTATAATATTAGACTACGTATTTAATGACTTGATTTTAATATTAAGTCTGGTTTTTATAAAATCCAGAGAAAAAACATGGAAAGTACTTAATCGAAAAGGCGAATATTATAACTTATAGCTTACTGGCGAACTCCGCCGATCAAAAAATTATATATATAACGTTAATATTGTTTTTTTCCGAAATTCGTTTTTAATTAGGTATTATATTTCCCTTTAACGCGAATTTTATGCGCGTTATACTTTTTCGCGAAATAAGCGCCATATTATTTAAAACTTCCGTCCGGAAATCCTCGAACGTTTATATTTTTTGCTTCGTAATTTTTAATTTATTAAAAAATATCCATCTTAAGTTAAAAAAGATGGCTGGAAATCCGAAAATATTTTGGCCGTAGGCCGGAAAGTTATAAAAGTTAGGTTTGTTAATTTTAACGATACCGTACTTATTATTAATAACGAAAGTAGGCTTAATTAATTAAATACGATAAGAGACGAAAATTAATTTGTAAATAGCCTTAACGTAATTATCCGTATAACTTTTAATACGAAATTTACTAAAGATAATTTGGTTTCGGATAACCGTAATATCCTGCATATGAAAAAAGGTTATAATTTAATAATATAAATTATAAATAACTCGGTAAATAATTTTAATTAGGATTATCCGTCGTTTTTTACGTTATCGTTAAATAAGCAAAATAAAGATTTATTAAATAAAAACGAACCGTTAATATAACCTTTTACTTTTTTATTATTTTTGTATTTTGTTATAATTTATGTAAGGATTTAATTTTAATATTAATACAACTTATTATTTTGCATAATTCTAATTAAGGCCGTTTAATTTAAAGGTTTTATTTATAATAATATTATATAAATTCTTCGTATTAAAACAAATTAATATATTAATAATATCGTATTACTTATAGCTAAATATATCGTATAATTTTATATTAACTTATATACTTCGTATATAATTAATTTATTAATTAACGTTTTTACGTATCTTTTATAATTTTTGCTTTTGTTTTTACCTTTATTTAAGCGTTATTATAATTTCTGTATTAATAACCGTATTTATATTAATGGGATTTAGGATTATTTTCGTTTTAAGCGTTATATTCGGGTTTAAGTTTTTCTGGAAATTTGTATTCGGGTTATATAATAATACCTTATATTTTAAGGCCGCGTATGAACATTTCTTACCGCGTTTTTATATATAATTTGCATATTTGTTACCCGTATAATCCCGTAAATTATAATATCCATAAAACGGTTACATAATATGTATCTTTAATTAATCGGTTCGGTTTATAAAGTTATAAACCTTTTTTCGTATCGCTTATAAGGTATTCGGTTTATATATCCTTTCCGTTAAATTATAAAAGCCGTAATTAATCGATTATCCTTAATTAAATTTGCAATTTAATAACTTATTGTAACGAACCTGTCATACATCCACCTGGAAGTATGAGCAGTATCCGAAATGGGGTCTTAATTTGCAGGTAACAATAAGGCGAAGAATGCTTCATTAAAGGTTTGTTCATTAAAGAGATTTAAAGACTTTTCCCTTAATTAGAGAACAGTATAATTACTTTTAGTTAAAAGCTTAGATTAATAACTAAAAAGCGAAACTAAGTAAGTGCTATTTACATAGGAAACCGGTTCGTTATATATTTAATTATCTTTCAATAAGTATGTCGTAAATCTATATAATCTATATAATCTAATTTTAAATTATATAAATCACCTAAATCACTTAAAGGCCAAACCCCTTGGCCGACCTTTAGCCGTAGCGCACTTCCGCGCTAGGCCTTAAAGGTAAAACCTTGGGACGAGAACACTATTTTCGTAACACCATTTCCCCTTTTTAAGGATCTTTGTCCCAAAGATACAAACAGTAAGTCGTCTTCTTTTTCTAAACCCACTTTTGGACTTGATTAACCTTTATTATGTTAGGCCGTATTAAGAAATAAAATAAAAAAACCTCGTTTAAACCAACGTAAATTTCGGGATAATCGTACTAATTTAATTAAAAAATTTGGTATTAAGGCTTTTCTGTATTCTTATTATGTTCGATTTAGCGAGGCCGAATGTTTTTACGCCTTAAAGTATTTAAGTTGCAATAACTGCATTCGTTACCAACGTTTTTCCTGCGACGTTTTAACCATAAATTCCTTAAAAAAGATAAACGCAATATAAAAGCGTTTTTAAAAGAAATAACGGAAAGTTAAGGATAGTTTTTTAACGTGCGAAAAAGTAGCGGAAAAGGAACTGAACGAGATAAGGCGTCGCCAAAATAAAAAATCGAAAAAACTTATTGGAAAATTAAAACGCTTACGTTTTTAACAGGATCTTTTTAAGAAACGGGTATTAAAAATATTAGAAAAAAGTTTAAAATTAGATTAACTGGAAAAACCAGAAAGAATAGAAGAAAAAAGTCAATAAATGGAAATAAAGCAAATATAGCTTGCTTCCGAAATAAATGCCATTACGGAAACGTTTACTTCCTTCGATTGGAACGCCGCGAGGTTAGATTTAAACAGGGAACCCCTGTTACCTACGACCTTAACTACGCTGGAAACGGTCGGTCAGAATTTTGTCGGTAAAACGTTTTAACCAGGTTTATCACATTCGTCAGATGGTTAAATAGTTCCTAAATATTCTCCTCGTATAAATATCCTTTCCATTTAACTAGGTACTAAATTTTGTTTTTAACCATTCTGGAATCCAGTATTTTTTCGACTTCGTATTTATTATTATCTTTTTCGATTTCCAGATTTATCTTTAACGGGACGTTTTTAGGTGCTGGTTTAAATAAAAAAATGTAAAAAATAAGGTATATTTTTATTGTTTTAGGTAATAACAACCGATAATTGGTTTTGGAAATAACTTTATTAACCTTAAACGCGCCAAGCTTTTTAAAATTAAGTTTATCGTTAAACCTTTTGGTCTTAATTTATAAAATATTCAACGTTGCGTTTTGTTTTTAACGTAATAAATAAACTTTATTTTCTTTTGCTAGAATTGGTTTCTTAATTTCTTTTGTTATAATACTGGGCCATCTTTTATTGGAAAAAACGCAATTCGGTTTATAATCGAGCTTATATTATCTTAATTTCCGTTACCATTATTTCTATTTGGGGAATTATGGTAATAATTATAAAAGTTTTATGCATTAATTGCTTTGGTTGTTAAATTACTGCTTCGTATCCATACACAATTATATAAGGGGATATACCTATGTTTTCGTTAATAAACGTGTTATAAGCCACTTATGTTAATGGTAACAACTTTACTTAATTATCTTACTAATAATTAATATAATTTTAAAGGTACTGTTCCAAGGTTTGGTTTAATCGTTCCGTTTAACCGTTTATTTATAGGTAATAAGCTATTAAAAACTTAAGCTTAATACCTATTTATTTAAAAAAGCTTATTTCGATTAAAAATGATTTTCTTTAGTATTCCGTATTTATTAAGGTAATATCGGATAAATATATAGGCTAATTATTCTGCCATCACGGTTTTTTTAAAAGGTAAAAAGTACCTATATTTGGTAAGTTTATTAACGATCACCTAAATTCCGTCGTATTCGATTCCGGTAATTAGGTTTTTAAATAAAGGAAAGTTGGTAATAAAATCCTAAGCTATAATATTCCATACCTTGTTAGGAATGTCGGTAAGTTATAACAACCCGTAAGGCTTATAACGTACTGCCTTAACCTTATTATAAACGTTACAATTCTTAACGATCTTTTTGATTACCTTGCGTAATTCTGGGAAATTATACTTCTTCCGTAATCGTCGGATGGTTTTAAAAATTCCTTAATGTCCATATAATAAATTTTCGTAAAATTCTTTTTTAAATTATTTTTGTTAGTTTTTAAGAACATAAATTTTGCCGTAATATAATAATTAACTTTTTGGCTATCTTTTCAGCTATTAAATCTTTTTTTTTATTCATGTCGTAAAAATTTCGAAACCTTGTTAAAAGTTCGGAAGTTAATTTCTTTAGGATCTTGCATAGCTATATAATACCATCCTTATTATACTATAGCATTTATATACTTCGTTTAAAAACCTTAGGATTATAATTACCTTTACGATTAAAAATATCCGCTTAAATATTCTTTTTTCTTTTAATATGATATATTTTAAAGTTAAATCTTAATAAGAAAATTATTTAAGTCTTATATCGTTTATTTAACTTTTATGCTTTCATAAATCGAATAAGATTCTTGTAATTAAAGTAAATATTAAAAATTTTTTTAGTTCCGTTAAAAAAAGGTTCTTATTCCTTAAAAACGTTAATAATGGCTAACAACCTTTTGTCATAAATCGGATATTTAAATTTTGCATTTTTAAATACCTTCGAATAATAAGCTACTAGGTACCATTTATCGTTATTCTTTAGTTGTTTTAAGACGGTACCTAATGCATAATTTAAGGCGTCCGTCTTTAGACGTTTCTTTTTATTTACGTTAGGTAATCTTATTATGGGTCCATTAATAATTACGTCCTTTAATATCTGGAATGCTTTTTTTACATCCTTTAGAAACTTAAACTTCTTATTAACGTACTTTTTGGTAATAAGTTTCGTTAATGGTTTAATTATATTTCCGTATCCCTTAATTAGGCCTCGTACGTATCCCGTAAATCCTAAGATTTATCGGATGTCAGTAACGGTCGCTTTGTTAAGGATAAGCCAATCTTTAACTGCTTTTATTTTAAAACGTTAAATTTGAATTTAGCCAAAAATAAGTATATATCCTAAAAAGTTTAACTTTTATATATGCTATACGTTTTTAGCTGGGTTAATTTAAATATTCGCCTTATTTAAAGTTTGGAACATTTAAGTTACATGCTATTTATGCTCTTCCAAAATCTCGAAGTAAATAAAAATATTATCAAGGTAAACGAATACGAACTTATTCAGAAACCTTCGTAAAATAATTATAACCAAACGTTAAAAACTGGCGGGGGCATTAATAAGTCCTATGGGTATTATTCGGTATTCGTAAAGTCCGTATATTATTCTAAATATCGTTTTCCATTTTTCTCCTTAAACTATTTTAATACGGTAATAACCGTTTCGAAAATTAAATGCAGTAAACTATTTAACTTTATTAGCGTTTTCTTTTAGTATATTTATAAGGGTTAAAAAGTATCCATTTTTGATCGTGATATCGTTTAACTATTTATAATTAATAACTTTTTTAAAAACTAGGTTTCCGTTTTCGTTAAATTTTTATTTTTTGTCTTTAATTTTTGATATTATAAGGACGGGGTATCTAGTAAAAAGGTTAAAGGGTTAAATATATCCTTTTTTTAAATAAAGTTAAATATTTTTTATAAAGCTTTTAACTTTTTAAGGTTTATATAATAAATTTTATAAAGTTTGGGATAATGTCCCTTTTTAATGGGTATTCGGTAATCTTATTAATTATGTAATAATAACTCGTAATCTTTTCTGTTCTTAAATAATCGCTTAAACTTTTAATATTTAGGTGGTATTATTCCGGTTTAATCTAGCACTTATACCTTTCTGATAATATAGCAAATTTCCTGCTCGTCCTTTTTAAGTGGTCTTTTATTATTTTCTTAAGAAAGTATTTAATATTTCCAGTTAATATGTAGATTGCTGGTCCTGAGCTATGGTATTCCCAAAATAATATCATATCCAGAAATGTCGGTAATATCCAACGAAATCCGTTCTTAATATCCTTAAATCCAAACGGGAAGTTTTTTAATTTTTCGCAAAACTTGTCCGTTTTTATACTTAAATAAATTTCCGTCCATTGTTCGTAACTTATAAAACTTTAGCTTATACCTTTAAGGAATTTGATATTTTTCTGCTACCGCGAAAAAGATAAAGTTACTTTCGGCTTTTAAGTTAATTATAGTTTTAAATATGCTATTTTTATATTAAAGTAAAATTTTAATCTAACTGCGTAATCCTTTTGCTACCTCGCATAAAATCTTATAAATTAGGGCTTTTCGATACCTTACCTTCGAAGGCCTTTGGCGTTTTTTAACTTGTGATAATATCCAATTTAAAGAATTTCCATTTACGTACCTTTCGAACAACGTATTTAGTACATTAATCGTTCTTGCATTTAAATTATATTTTCTTGCCATATCTGCATTCGGAAGTAATTATTCTTTTCGGGCTCGATTCTTAATCTTGCATTTCTTAAGCCAGGTAGTTAGAAAAGTAAACCTTCAAAAAAGGTACTCCCATATCTAAAAGTTCATATTAGATATAAAGCATCGGGGAATAATATAAGCACCCTTACGATATGGCTTTTTAACTTTATTCTGATTCGGGATATAGGTAACAAGACTTAAGGTACTTTAGCCATTAGGGAGTTTCTGTACATCTGCATTCGTTATCTGGTTTAGTAGGTATTTCTTCGTTCCATCTAGGCTAAAAGTTGTTATCTTTTTTGGCTTTAAAATGTACGAGATAGTTGTCGACGTAACAAGCGGTAAAGTGTAACAACTTGTGTTGGTTTTTTCGGGATCTGGTATATATCGTGCATTCGGGGAGCTCGCAAAGCTCCGGGAATAACTGTTCGTGGTTGCTGGCGTCGGGTTGGAATTAACTATTTTCATCGTGCATTTTATACTGGGATATATTAAGATAGTAAAAGCATTTTAGCTTTATGGCTATCCTGGAAGTCGTTTGTCCGGGGTGATATTTGCAGGCTTTAGCTTTAAATGTTACGGCTGCACCATACCGCTACACCACCAGGGCAAAAGATCGGTGGAATGATCGCAATCGTGGCAATCATCCTGGTGCTTACAGCCGTATACATGTCCTGGAGCTGTACGGTACCCCCGAACCGTAACATTAAAGTCCTGGCAAATAAGGCAATCCTTGTATTCTGGGATGTCGTTCTGGATCTGAATGGTGGTGGCAATAGTGAATTCTGGCTGGAAAGAAGTTGAGCTAACTTTATTCTTTTCCTTTTCTGCCTTACTGTTAGTTTTTTGTTTAGCCGCTTTGGCTTTTTTCTAAGGTTAAGGAATCCTTTCCTTTTTGGAGTTCCTTTTTGCAAGGGAGCGACACTCGCTTTTGAAATGTCCCTTTTTGCCATAGTTAAAACACTTTATGTTGGATTTATCTTTCTGGGGCTCCTTCGAAATAATGCTTGCTTTTTTTTTAAAGCTTGCCCTTATTTTTCTTAGTTTGGTTATTAAAACCTTTATCGTTATTTCGTTTATTAATTCCTTTCTTTTTAAGGTACCGATTAAAGGTATATCGGTTAACGATAATTACTTTATCGGTATACTCCTTAAAAGATCCTATTTTAGGTACCATATATATCTCGTCCTTAACCTAAAGTTTTAAGCTATCGTAAAAAGGATAAAATAACGCGTTTTCGGGTAAGTTGGAAATTACGGCTAAGCGGTTAAATTCTATTATATATTTTGCGGCCGACTTAATTTAATAAAGAAAGTATAATTATTTTACCGCGTACTGTTCTTTATTTAGGTTTCCAAATATAGCTTGCATTCGATCCTCGAAGTACCGATAATTATTAAAGATATAATTAATAATATCTAAAACTTTTTAAGGTAGTTTTTTAAGTAATTTTTTATAATAAGTTCGAACCATAAAAAGATTCGTCCAGTAAATAACTAAAAAATAATCATTACCTTTTAATAATCCTCCGTTAAGGAGTTTTAGTAAAACTTAAGGTAAGTTTTAACTTAAACGAGAAATCCTTTTATATTTATAGTTCCGTCATAAAGTTTTAAGGTAATTAGCTTATAACCTTTAATTTCCGGCATTCCATAATAACTAAAAGGTAAGATAATGGTTTTGCGACACTAATTAAGGCCGAATAATAAAGGTGCTAAGGTTTTCTTTTCCATTCCTCGGGTAAGTTAAGCCATACTTTTTCTAGGAAGTTAGGATTTTTCTTTTTTATCATTTTCCAAGGCTTGGATTTTACGTAACAAAATCTCCTTCTTTTCTTTAAGGGAAAGCTTTTTCATCTTTCCCTTTAAACCTTAAGGTTCTTAAACTATTAGTTTTTTTTCCTTTTCCGAATCTCCTTAAACTTTAATAATATTTTTTAAAGTTAAGGTTGGTTATTAAGTTTGGGAAAAAGAAGGCTTTTTTTTGTTACGGGTTATAAAAAGCATAATATTATTAATTAATTAAAGAGTTTCTTCGATAAAAGGTAAATTATTTAATTTGGTTATTAATCCCTTATTAACTTATAACGGTAATCGAATATATTATTTATCTTTTAAACGTCGTTTTATAATATCGTTTTTATTAAGTTTAAAAAAATTTATGCTTTATTAAGCTTAAAATTATCCTTCGGTTATTAAGAAGTTATTAAAATATAACGAACTTATTATACATTTACTTAAAAATATAAGCAATATCCGAAATAAGGTTTTGATTTGCAGGTAATAATAAGGCAAAAAATAATTCATTAAAAGTTTGTTCGTTAAAAAAATTTAAAAACTTTTCTTTTAATTAAAGAACGGTATAGTTACCTTTAATTAAAAGCTTAAATTAATAATTAAAAAGCGAAACTAAATACGTGTTATTTACATAAAAAACCGGTTCGTTATATATTTAATTGTCTTTTAATAAGTATATCGTGGATCTATGTGATCTATGTGATCTAGTCCCAGATCACCTAGATCACCTAGATCACTTAAGGGCCAAGCCCCTTGGCCGACCTTTAGCCGTAACGCACTCCCGCGCTAGGCCTTAAAGGTAAGACCTTGGGACGAGAACACTGTTCTCGTAACACTTATAAGGTTTATATAATCCGTTATAACGTAAATCCTATTTTATTAAGCGTTACTTTTTAAAATATTCCGAACGGTAATATTAATATTTAACGCTTATGTAAATGTTAAACTTTACGAAAATAAAATGTTTTCTTTATAATATAAACTTTTTACGATATTACCGAATTTAAAAATTATTATTAATCGTAGGATGTACCTAATTAATATACGGTCGATTTAGCGCCAAAACGTAAGGTATTTATAATCTTCCAGTTTTTTCTTATATTAATATAACTTTATGATATAAACCTGGTATTTAAGATTGGTTACGTATAATATGCGCTTTTTATAAAGTACGTTTTAAATCTTAAAACGGTCGAATGTTATTTAATTAATACGAAATTGTTTTAATTAAAATAAGGCCTTAAATTATGCTATATTACGGGTTGTTTTAGTAATAATTTTAGTTATTTATTAGTTTAGGATTTTGTTATCCGTTTTTAAGGTTATTTTTTACTAGCATTATTAACGAATTTAATATATTTAAGGGAAAGTTTAAAGTTTGCCGGCTATATTTAAACTATATTATCGTTAAGATTTTTAAAAAATGTTTTTAATATATTATTAAGGTTATTTATATCTTGTAATATTATAAAAACTATAAAGGTATATCTTATAATAAGTATTTTAAATATTAAATAATATAAGTACGTTAATTTTACTTATTATAATATAGGAAGATATAAAAGGGTATACGGAATAAAGGTAAGTTATATTAAAATAGGTACTATTGGTTATGTATTAAATAATTATAGTAATTATATTTAATATGTATTTAAGTAAAGGAATTTTATGGATTACCTTAAGTAATTCGTAATAAAACAAAAGTTTCGTATAATTTATATACGTTTATTAATTCTTTGTTTATATATTGTTGTTTCGTTATAAAAAAAATAACGTTAATTTTTAAATTAATATTTAATAATTTATATGAACTTAATTACTTATATATTTATAATTATATAATTTTAAATTTCGTATATATATTAATTCTAATTATATATATTACCTTCGGATTCCTTTATAATTTATGGATTATTTACAAGCTTCGTTTATATATTATAAAACGTTATATATTTTTTCTTAATACGAATAATCCCCCCCGGATATTATTTAATATATAAACTTTACCCGTTTATTGTATTTTGTACTTTAAATTATTATTTCCCGTTTTAATTGGCTAAAAGTATTACCGGTAAACTTATTCTATTCCTAGATTTATTATTTATAAATGCTTTTACGATAATATTTAATATTATACAATTACCATAATACAACTACCGCCGTTTAATAAAGCGGAATATAATAATTACGTTTTAACGTAATATGGCGATTTAATAAAAAATTAAAATATACATAATAATATAAATATTATTAGGTTAATATTCGATATAAGGTATATTAATTACGGCGCCATTTTCCTTACCTTTTTTATAATAATATATATTATTTTTTTAAACCTTATGCTAATTAATAAATTATCTTATTATGCTTTTAAATAAATATTTAATAAAGTTGTAATATTATAAGGCCTTAATAAAATAAGGTTTATTAATATATGTATAAAAACGTAATTTGCTTACCGTTTTATAATCCTTAATGCATATCTTATTTATAATAATATCAGAAGTATATTTAAATAAATGTTTAAAAACTTTAATTATATATATATAATTTATAAAATATTAATAAGAAACGTATTTATGTATATTAATAATATTTAAAGTTAATTCTTATTATCGGAAAACGAAATTACAAAATAATATATAACATTAACGTCTTACACCACCTCGCGGTACATACCACCTCGCGGTACACTTTTTGGCACCTCGCAGGAACGAAATCAAATAAAGCAACCATAACGCCATAAATCAATTTAAACTTGTCGGATTCTTCTTCGCTAGAGGTATCTATAACTTCTTCACAAGTGCGCGCATTATGTCCGGGCTTGCCGCAAACGCCACACTTCCGTTCTTTCGTTTCAACCCTCTTACGACGATTACCTTTAACCGCTATTAGCTGGGATTTTTTACCACCCCTTTCTTTTTTGGCCAAAAGAACTTATCCTTCTTATATAATAAGTATTCTTTTTTTTTGAAAACGTTTATTTTTGGTTTTTCGGCGTTTGCTAAAAAAATAGTTCGTTTCGCGTAATTAGGCGGTTTTTTCCCGAAAAAACGTAACTTTATGTAAAAGTAACAAGTTACTTTTAATCAAAAAATTAACCGATTTAACCATTTTTATCGGCGAGCTGCCCTAGTAATTTCTAATTTTTTTTTTTTTTTGCAAATAACGTCCTTATTTCGTTACTTTTTGGATATTTTTAAGGGTTTTCGCGGGAAGGGAAAGAATAAAACCGGCGGAAGTAAGCGGCGAAACGGTCGGCGTAGGTATAGCTGGAAGAATTTCTAATTCGGAAAAAACGTTATTAAGATTAAATAAAACAAGTTTAGTTTTTACGCATCTAACTTTGATATTATCGGACGTTATGGTAACTTTAAACGCGTTATAAAAGCCGGCAAGGAAATCCTTTTTCGCGATATAAGTATAATAATGTTATATTAAATTTTCGATATAAAACGAATAGGTACGTTTTAAAACGGAAAAATAAAATACGTTAAAAGGTTAAAGCTGATAGGAAAAATGGAAGGGTATATAAAGAATAATAATATCGTTATTCGCGTAATATTTTTCGAATTTTATCAAATAGTAACTTTCGTGGCCGTCGAGGATAAAAAAGCGTTTCGTTTTTTTCGTACGCGTCCGAATATATTTATCGAAATATTAAATTTATTTTAAACTTAATTCGTTCGTTATTTAGTTATTATAATTAATATCGACCTTTTAATTAGCTGGTAATAAGTTATCGCGATACCAAGAACTACGGTAAGTTTTTCCTATTAAAATAATAAATAATATTATAACCTATTTTCGATTATTTTATTATGCTTATTTAGGTTTTTTACGTTTTTCGGTATTTGTAATTATTATGCCGTAAATTATCAAAAATCCTATGAAAAACCCCGTTTCGTCGAAATTATAAATATTTTTTTTATAATATTATATTTTGCGATTATAACCCGAACAAGCTTAAATTATTTGCGAAATATTTCTGGATTTTCGTATAATACTTTTTAATAATCGATTTTTCGATTTAAACATATTTTAAGTTTATTTTGCCGTCGTATAAATCTTAATACCTAATTAACTTTAACGCGTTTTATAATACGCTAAATAAGTAATAAATTTGCCATATCTTTAACGTATTCAAGCCGGATAGGAAACGTTTGCGTATCTAAGTTAAGGATTCGGTCGATAATCGATTTTTTTTCGGTCGGAATTAGATTTCACAAATTGGAAATAATATCGGTTCGGACGCGTCTACCGTTAATTCGCGACCCTAAGGTAATAAATAAGACGTCATAAATAAAATTAAGCTTTTTATAACTAAGTTTCGGGTTTTTGTTTTTAGCCTAAACGGCTAGGTTTATTCTCGCTTCTTTTATAAGTCGTTCCATATTATGGTTGTTAAGAAATAAGTAATTGAAGTTAGATAATTGGAACGTTGGAAAAAGTGTACCGCGAGGTGGTGTAAGACGTTATTCGTTTTTTTCGTTATATTAAAATATAGCCGTAAATTTAACGAATTAAAAACCATATATTATTAAATAGTAACTTTTTAGAATTATAAAATAAGTATCCTTTATATTATAAATTTAATTACCGTATTTTATTTAAAAAAACGTATAATTCGAACCGTTAATCGTTTTCGGAAGTTTATAAATAATAATAACTTGCATAACATGGATAATATCAGAAATATAGTTATTTTATGGTTTTAATTAAAATTACAAAACCATAAAACCTTTTACGGTATATATTATATAAATATTATTTTTATAATATCAAGTAAAGGAAAACTCCGCCTTTATTCCTAAATTTATAACGAATAAATTATTATATATAGAAATTAGCTTTATAAATATCGTAATATATTCGGTATTAACGTTAAGGCTTTTAATAATTATCTATTATATCCGGCTTTTCGTTTACCTCTATGGAATTCCGATATAAAAGAATTCCGAAATCCACCCGCCATTTTAATTACGCTAAAAAAGAAATAACTTAATATTAAGCAACCGAAACCCCGTACCTTTATAGGTTTTATACTTTAAAAAAAGAAGTTTTAAAAGCCGCAATAGGAGATATCGGTAAACCTTAACTTAAGGTATTTATTAAAATATTTATTAATAAACGATTTATTTAAGGTTTCGGCGAAATTATTTATTCCTATAAACTTATTATCATCAAAATTTTTATTAAAACCGTAACGAAACATATAACGGGAATCCAGAAGTATTAATTAGGACTTTAAATTAATTATTATAAAAATACCGTAATTACCAAAATCTTTAGCTAGAAAGATTTAACGTACGCGGTAAGCCTTAAAAAAAGGTGGCAAAAGACCGGTTCCAAAAGATACTATTTACGGTAACAGGAGAACAAGATTACAAAACGTAAAAGTTCCGGATTTATTACAAAACCGGGATTTTAAATATTTCGAGCTAGTACCTAAAAGAAAGCAGACGTCGGAATAGTTATACCTATAGTAAAAGAATAGCCTTTTTAATATTAACCAAAAATTATCTATATTATTTATTTACCCGTATAGTCGATTTTTTACGTTAACTAATCGACCCGAATTAAGGTACTTTAAAGGTTAAAAAGGATAAAAACATTTTAAAACTTAATACGATAAACTCGAAAAAAGGGACCGGAAGGTAAAATTTAAAAAATATTAATTCGGTATTTTAAAGGATGTAAATTAAAAAGTATAATTTATTAATAATTACGATAAATTATAATTTATAACGTATTATATTATAGTTCGTTAATATCTTTAACTTATAAGGTTTATTATATATCCGTAATAACATATAATTAATCCGGATTAAGAAAAATTAATATTTATAAATTACTTAACGAATTTAAACTTAATAAAATAAATATGATAACGTCCTAAATAAGTAAGCTGGACAGATAAGTAAGCTGGACACTTTTTGGCACGCCGCAACAACAAATCTAAATTAAACAACCATAACGCCATCAAATCAATTTAAATTAATCGGATTCTTCTTCGCTAGACGTATCTATAACTTCTTTACAAGTACGCGCATTATGTCCGGGCTTGCCGCAGACGCCATACCTCCGTTCCTTTGTTTCAACCCTCTTGCAACGATTACCTTCAGCCGCTATTAACTGCATTTTTCCACCACCTTTTTTTTTTACGGCCAGAAAAACTTGTCCTTCTTATATAATAAATGTCCCTCCTTTTTAAAAACGTTTATTTTTAATCTTCCGACGTTTGCTGAAAAGATAGTTGGTTTCGCGCAATTTGGCTATTTCTTTTTTAAAAAGAACGTTTTCGTACAAAAATATCAAGTTACTCTTTGTCAAAAGATTAACCGAATTAACCAATTTTATTAGCGAGCTTCCCTAATAATTCCTAATCTTTTTCTGCAAATAACGCCTCCGTCTTTTTATTTTTTGAATATTTCGAAGGGTCTTTATGAAAAAGGAACGTATAAAACCGAAGAAAGTAAATAAGGAAACGGTCGGCGTAGGTATAGCTAAAGGAATTTCTAATTCGGATAGGACGTTATTAGGATCGAATAAAATAAACCCAGCTTTTGCAAATCTAGCTTTGATATTATCGAACGTTATGGCGGCTTTAAACGCGTCGTAAAAACCGGCAAGAAAATCTTCTTTCGCGACGTAAGTATGGTAACGTCGCATTAAATTCTCGATATAAAGCGTATACGCACGCTTTAAAACGGAAAAGTAAAATACGTCAAAAAATTAAAGCCGATGGGAAAAATAAGGGGGCATACAAAACGTAATAATGCCGTTATTCGCGCAATATTTTTCGAATTCCATCGAATAGTGGCTTTCGTGGCCGTCGAGGATAAAAAGGCGTTTCGTTCTTTTCGTACGCGTTCGAATATATTTATCGAAATGCTGGATCTATTCTAAACCTAATTCGTTTATTGTCCAGCTATTATAACTGGTACCGACCTTCCAATCGGCTAGTAATAAATTATCGTGATATTAGGAACTAAGGTAGGTTTTCCCCGCCAAAATAATAAATAACGGAATAACCTAACCTTACGAATTAACAGCCTATATAACTATAACCCATTCCCGATTGCCTTATTACGCCTATCTAGGTTTTTTACGTCTTTCGGCACTTATAATTACCATACCGCATGCTATCAAAAGTCCCATTAAAAAGCCCGTCTCGTCGAAGTTATAAATATCCTCTTTTATAATGCCGTATTTTACGATTGTAGCCCGAACCAGCTCAAACTACTTGCGAAATACCTCTAGATCTTCGTATAATACCTTTTAATAATCGATCTTCCGATTTAAACGCATTTAAAGTTTTTGTTGTCGTCGTACAAAGTTCGACGCCCATTTTATTCCGACGCGCCCCGTAACGCGTTAAACTAGGAGTAAATTTGCCATATCTTTAACGTATTAAAGCCGGACAGGAAACGCTCGCGTATCAAGATTAAGGATACGGTTAACAATCGATTGCTTTTCGGTCGGCGTTAATTTTCACAAAGGAAAGATAATATCGGCTCGGGCGCGTTTGCCGTTAAATCGCGTTTCTAAGGTAAAATATGGAACGTCATAAATAGAACTAAGCTTTCTGTAACTAAGTTTCGGGTTGTTCTTTTTAGCCTGAACGGCTAGGTTTATTCTCGATTCTTTTGTTAGTCGTTCCATATTGTGGTTGTTGAAAAATAGGTAATTAAAGTAAGATGGTTAAATTATTAGAAAAAGTGTCCAGCTTACTTGTCTGTCCAGCTTACTTGTCTGGGACGTTAAGTAAAAAGTATATTAATAATATTATTCGTGTTATTTAGTTACTTTTTTATACGATTAAATTATTTTAACATAAAAGGGATATAATTTCGGATTTTAAGGTAACGTTTATATCCCGTAAGGACGTAAGTAAGCTGGCGGAGTACATTTATAACATCCCTTACTTTAACGAACTCGAAAATATACCGTCAAAAACCGCGAAAAGTTAAAACGTCCGTTTCGACTTTTAATATATTATAACGTTTATCCCGTAAAAACGTAAGTAAGCTGGCGAAATATATTTATAACATCCCTTACTTTAACGAACTTAAAGATATACTGTTAAAAGCCGCGAAAAGTTATAATATCCGCTTCGACTTTTAATATGCCTTACCTATTAACGACCGTAACCCCGTTTCGAAACCAAACGCGTTTTTCGCTATCCGTTTCGATTAGGACCGGCCGGGTTTCGTTTTTTGATTTTTGGCTTAATATCGCGATTATTATTATCATTAAATAAGCGCCGTTTATTTTTAACGCGTAATTTTATAACTTTAATAAGAACTATTATTTCGGCTTTACTTTCCGATATATTATTTATAACGTCGGGCTACGTATTATCGCTTTTTGGTGATACCGGCGATTCCGGTAACGATATAAAAATAAACAAATTATGCAAATATAGGTACGGTAACAAGGGCGGCTTTGGTAAATCGGAAACATTAGGGAATTATGGACTTTAGGCCGACGTTATAAATAAGGGTAATAAGGCGGGCTTTTAATCAAAACGATTTAATATGTTGCAAATTACGCATACGGGTATAGGCGTTATAATAACCGGGGTCGGGACTTTAAGTCGCGAAAGCGTATAAACCGTATGCCGGGTTGGTATTTAAATTATTAAGATTACCGTTAAGTTTTTAATTACCAGTTTAAACTAAGCGGCTATATAAGGTATGCTTTAATTAGGACCGGGCGCGGTTTACGACGGTTTTGCAATTCTTTCCGACGTTTATTAAACTTATAACGCAGTAAAAGTCCGTATTTTATATAAATCGATTCGAAATATGGAAATATGGTACGGTTATTTTAGATTAAACGAATTCCGCCGTTTGCGGAAAGTTTTCCGTACGTTTTGTAAAATAAAAAGGACGGCTTTTTTGTAAATTAAATATAATGCAAAAAAAAGGCGATTTTTTAAAACCTTTTAATATTATTATTTATCGAACCCGGAAACCGTTTTAATTAAACTAGCTGTACTTAAGACTAAATAAAAACCTTTAATTTCGTTTAATTTATTCGGAAACTTATTAAGTAAAAACCGTTTAAATTTAATAAAAATAAACGTTTATTTTATTCCTTTATTACCGAACGGAAATAACCGTATAGAAAATAATTCGTTCGTCCGTCGTTTATATTATAATTTAATTATTTCCTAAATAACCGCTTTTAATAAACCGATTTTTAATTATTTTTATACGGATTTTTTCAGGTTCGAAATTTCGGGTATATAAATAAAATTAAACGTATATAAATTATAATAAGGTTTAGCCGGGATAAGGTTATTACGGTTTTTTTTAACATAATAATTTCATCTTTTCTTAAATATATTAAAATCGTTTTACGTATATATTTGCCGTTAAATAATATACGTTAATAAGGCCCTATTTTTATCCTATTCCGTAAATTAAAATTATTTTACTTAAAAGGTTTACGGATAATACGAATAATATCTTAACCAACCGAAAGATAAAATTAGGATTCGACGACTGTCTCGTTCTAATCGGGATCGTTTACGATAAATTACGTATCGTTTTCCTTATTATCCAAGTCCGCTACGTCGATTTCCATTAAAACCTCCGTATTCTTATAAAAAATACGGTTTTTAATTTGCCGGGCCTAAACTCTTTTTATTATTTTAACTAATTTTGTAATAAACGGTTTAATTTTATATTTATCGAATACTTAATAAGGTGCAAATAATATAACTTATTCATAATTAATTATATTTAGTTATTTATAATTACGAACCGCTTAATTAAATCGTTACTGTAAAGTCTTTATCGAAAAGCTTTTTAATATTTTTTATTATATTATTTAATTAATATCCGGAATATCTATGCTTAATTTAAAAGCGATAATAAATATTACGATATAAATAAAACCATTAAGTTATTTTAATTTATCGTATACGCAAACTTGGTTTCCGTAAGGTATTTCGAAATTATAAAACTTATTAACCTTTTTAATAACGTTCGATAAATACTTCCGATTTATTATAATTTTAATTAGGTAATTACGGATATTTATAATCTTTACCTTATTATTAACATAAATAATGGTTTTAATAATAATATGTAAGCTATTAAATTGGATTAAAAAAATATTACTTAATAATTTAAAGATATTAATTAATAAAAAATTTAAATACGTTTAATTCGAACGTTAACCTTTAAATATAGGAAAAATAATAATATCGATTTCGGGGCGATTAATATTAAAACGCCGGACCTTTATCTTATAACCATATCCAGTTACACTTTTAACTTAATTAAAACCGGCATATTTCGCCATTTTCTTTTTATAACGTTATTAATAATTATTATATACGCAAATTAATATACGTAAATAAAGAAAATAAAACGCAGGTTACGGATATTAACATATTTAAGCCGGAAATCTTTCCATTCCGATAATAAATATGCTTTATTAATAATAACCAAATTATATCGTTATTCGAAAATAAAATTTAATATAATAATTTAAAACTAATCGTTCGATAATTATTTAGGACCAAAAATAATATAATTGTGCTACCCAACAGCTATACGTTCGAATATCTTTAAATCAAACCTTTTCGTTTCCGCGGATATTAAAACAAAAGTAAAACATGGTATTACCAATATAAAAACTCTTTATTTTTCGGCTAACTTAACTAAAAGTACGACCTGGATAATAATTAAGTTAATTATTAAAAAAAAGGTTTAAATAATTAAGAACTTTTTAAAACTTATTTTAATAACGAAAAGAATATTAAGTTTTCCGAATACCAAATTATGCACCGTATCTACCTATTTCTTCCGTAAAATACGTCCTTACCCGTTAAATATAACACTTAACATAAGGCGAACAAACCGATAACGCAAAATCTTTGTATATTTATCGGCTATATATGGGACGTTAACGTATAAATTGATTACGTTTATATCGGCAAGAGACCGGTAAAGCCATCGGATAAGAATAAACGCGTCGCTTTAAAATGTTAGGTCCTTAAAGGTTTGAAATATACACCCCAAACCCTTTAATACATTACTTATATTTAGCTAATCAGGACGAAAATATATCTCGGGGCTTATTATAGGCAGTTTTAAGCCCTATATATCATTATTTTAGTTCATAAGGTTATGTTGTTATCGTACTAGCCCAAAAGGGGTAAAAGGTTGTAATATATACAGAATAAGATTTTCAGCCATTTTTTCGGGCGCGTATTATTAATTACGTCCTAATTAGGACCAAATATATATGGAAAAATAAAGATTTTAATTTTGTATTAACTTTTCGTAGTTACAAAATAAGTAACGTTAAATTAAAGCTATCTTTAAAATATTCGAATTAAAAGTTTTTGAAGATTTGTATAAGGATGTGCAAAATAAGGCCAAAAAATCACAACTTAATATCAGGCCTTATTTTTGAGGTTTTGTTATTTCTGTAAAGCTTTTTCTTAAAAAGGTTTAGTCGATACATCTGACCCTTGCAGCTACTTCTTAATCAAAGGCGCTAGCCACGACTGCGCCGCAGGCGCAGCCACAACCTCAAAAATCGGGCCTGACCTTGGTGAGGTAAGTTTAATGCGGATTTAATTATATCCTTCTTTAAAATCTAGGTTTATAAACTAATTTATTCCGTAAAGGCGATTTTTTATTTCGTTAATCAAAAATAACGATATCCTATCTTTAACCGTAATATCGTTTAACTTCCTATAATCGATAACTAAACTTAACTTTCCGTTTTTCCTTAGTACGAAAAACATAAGGTATCCGGTTAATAAACTGGAACGTCGTATGTAACCTTTCCGAAACTTGTCTTTAAGGCATTTACGTAATACTTATAACTTTATTTCGTTAAAGTTATAAATCGGATAAAATTTAGTCGATATCCCTTCTTTAAGAACCATCTTATAATCCTATTCGTTATGCTTTAATAATTTTATTTCCAATTTCTTTCGAAATAATCGTTTATATTTATGGTACTATGAAAATACGTTAGCTATAATCTCTAGCTTTGGGGGTTAATGCTATAAGTAATCGTTTATCTTTCGCAACCTTATTGTGATAATAACGATAATACGTTATATTCTTTTATAATGCCCTTATTCTTTCTTGTATTTTGTTTTTATAGGTGATAAAACCTTTATCGCATCCTTATACCTACATTCGTCGCTATCTTCAATCGAATATTAAGATCTTTTCGTATCTTACTTTTTTTTATGGAATGGATATAAAGCGAATTTTACTTAACCAATTATTCAATGGATCAAAAGGTTATATTAATACAGCCATAATTTTCTGAAAACTATGTCGTAATTCCTTATTAAAATAATATCGAAATTTATTATTTGGTTTCGTTTATTAACGAAAATCTTAAAGTAATTAATCTTACGGTTAATATTTTCATTATCGTAAGTAAATACCTAACCTTTTACGTTCTCGGCAATGTAAGGTTTCATCTTTTCCTTTTATAGTAATCGAAATCGGTTAACCATATCCGGCGTAATATAATTACTTCCTGTTATTCTGTAGTTCATAAATGCGGTAAATCAATATATCTTAATTTATACTCGTAAGGTAATAAGGTCGTTTTTAGCTCTTATCGTTACGTTTAAAACCCTTTTAAAAAGCTCTTACTAGCTTCTTTAAGTCTTATTATCTTACGGCTTTCTTATAAATGGCGTTCGTCTTTTAACTCTTTTTTAACGCTTTAATACGTTCCTGATTTTATACATTAAGGACCTACAATTACTTTAATTGTTTTTGCTGTCGGCGTAAAGTAACTTGGAATAAAAGGACTTACGTCTGGAAATTTTTTCTGCTAATATATTCTAATTCGAAGGCCTTTTATTCTTTTTATTATGTTTAAAACTAAGCATCGTATTACCTTATATCTTCGTTTCTTTTTTTTTCGTCTTTAATTTCTTATCGCTTTTTTAAATTATCGGTAAAAATTAAACGGAAATTCAAGTTATTAATTACTTTTAATAATATCTTGATAACTATTTAATAAATCCATTCTTTTTTGATTTTATAATCGCACCATTTAAAATATCACATAAAATCTTCGTCAAAACAGCTCTTTCCCTTAGGCCAACTTGTCGCTACCGTAATAATATTAATAATATCTTCTAAGGCAAATGCTTTCAGGTATTTATATTAACGTTAATCCTTTAGGTCTTTTCCGATCTAATTATAAAAATCGCATCCCTAATTATATATTCGCGGAAGTCGTATGTCAATATACAGTTTTCCTTTCATATATTTCTAACAATAAGTACGTTTGTATTAAATAACATAAAATTTCCCGTATCGGTTTAATTATCCTGGAAGTAAGTTCTTATCC
Source organism: Monosporascus ibericus (assembly GCA_004154915.1). Classification (NCBI taxonomy): domain Eukaryota; kingdom Fungi; phylum Ascomycota; class Sordariomycetes; order Xylariales; genus Monosporascus; species Monosporascus ibericus. The sequence goes on along the minus strand of QJNU01000745.1, from coordinate 6,134 downwards.
TAACCTTGGTACTCCTTAATCTATGCGTTTAATTCCAACTGCTCGTACCGCTATCGCCGTTTCTTTTAAAAACGGGAAAATAACTTATCTTTTAAAAGCTCCTTTTATCCGTCGTATTCCTTTAGCCATTAGGTTATTATAGGTCCTATAGTAAGGGCTCGCTATTCCGAAATAGCTGCTTAAGGCAGCTCTTTCGCTTCCTATAATCCTTATTATACTTCCTTAAGGGGGTTATGGTCGTACCTAATCCCGATCGTATTAATTAACTTATTATCGTTTCCTTAGCCAGTTCGAAAAGGTCCCTAAGGAACTAATGTCCAAATGTTTTATCGTAACTTTTTAAATGCCTTGCATTAATATGCCTTATGTCCCATCTTATTACAATTAAAGCACTTGATAGTACGCAGGTTACGTTATTATATTACGCCTAATTCCATAAATCCTGGTGCCGTTCTATAAGATATATTAATTCCTTATAAAATGCTAGTATTAAGGGGATACCTTAGCTTATTATTCTGTCGAGCTTTAGAATATCGAATCCTTCAGGCGTACTGCTAATCGTCTATCTTAACTACCATGGCAATATAATTTATCAACTTTTCGAAGCGTTCATTCTTAAATAATTCTTTTTATAACTTTGTTTTCAGGCCGTTAAAAAACGTAACCATTAATACCTTTTATTCCTAATTAATTTTTAAGGCTAACTAAATAAAGGAATTACCGTATCCAAAAACTAATCCTTTTTACTTTAAGTTCTTAATTTCTTTTTCAGCTTTGGCTTTTTCGTTTATTACGCCGAATTCCTTTCTTAATTCTTTTTTAAACCTTTCGTAATCGTTATAACTATTCGTAATTTCCGCGGATCTTTATTAAAAGGGTTTAATAACCTATTTACGAAAGGTAGGCTTAAATCAAATAGCCGCGTTTCCGGTTAACTATCTTACAGCGAACTGGACTCGAAAATTAAACATTATAAGTTTAATAAGAAAGTATTTAAAATAAATACGGCATTCCGTAAGGAATTGTTATAGCTTGGTAATGGTTTTATCGAAAGGAGTAAACTTAATAGGCTTTAAGACTTCTCCGGACTCCTTACCGGAGGTTGTCTGAACAGGTTATCCTGGTTGGGCCGGCTAATCCGGTTAATCGGGTTGCTTTATATTTACTTATCTTGCTAGTTCGACTCTTTAGGCTTCCAGCTGTTCGCGAGTCTCCTTAAGTATGTTAATAAGCTCGATCTTGTCATTGGTAAGGCTGCGTAACTGCGTTAGTCAGCCAGTTAAGTCGTCGTAAGGCTTCTTCCTGGGAGAAACTAGGTCGAATCTTTTTATTATCGGAATTTATAGGGTTATTCTCGGGTATTTAAAAGGTTTTTTTTAAAGGCGGGCTGCTTGCTGGACGACATAATGTTAGGGATATTACTTAGGGTTTAACAATATTACTAAACAAGAGCTTATAACGTATAACGGCTAAAAGGTTTAACCAATTATTAAACCTAGTCATACGGTTTATGTTGGTAGTAATGTCGTAGGAAACTAAGCAATAATACGTTTAATAATTGCGTCTGGTAATAGCAAATTATTAAAGGAAATCTGGGTAACCAAGTTGTATTATAAGCTGGTGATTTATCTAGGTTATGGTAATAACGAGTATATATATCCTCATCTTGTCTTAAGGTGCTTAAACGGCTCAAACTACCTTGTTAATTAAGCCCCTTTAAATCCCCTTAAGCCTTTTCGTAATTCGGCTGGCTTAAGAGCTTTGGGCGAATGGGGCCAGTTAAGCTTCTTGAGCTGGTCACGTGATGTCTGAACTTAGGTCGGGACTGAAGTTCTGGAGGTCCGACTGTGTGTGTTGCAGCTAAGACCGCTAGGTCATAACACTCTTTTTCCTAAATACGATAATAATATATAAAACTTAAAATTATTTATGATAAACCCCGAAATATATTGTTATGACCTAATGGTCTTAACTACAACGCAAACAGTGGGATCTCCCAAAAGTCAGTCCCGAACCAAGCCAAGAAGTCACGTAATAGGCTTAAAAGCCTTAACGTGCTAAGCACCTTGAGCTTTTTAAGCCGCTATACGAGTTTAAAAGGCTTAACGGCCTTAAGGGCTTAAGTTGTTTAAGCATTACGAACTAAGACGAAAATATATACGTTTAGTATCATCATAGTTTAGATAAATTACCAGGTTATAATATAAATTAATTATCCAGATTATTTTTAATAATCTGTTATTGCCAGACATAATTATTAAACACCTTATTACTTAATTTCTGACGATATTACTACTAATATAAACTGTACGATTAAGTTTAATAATTGGTTAAACCCGTTAACCGTTATACGTTATGAGCTTTTGTTTAATAATATTATTAAACTTTAAGCAATACCTAATTTCTACCGTATCGACTTGCTAGGAACCTACTATCTAATAACTTGCTAAAAGCTTTAAAAAGTTTTAAGGCAAAGTTAAAAACCTTAAAAATAAAAACCTTGAAAATAAAAACCTTAAAAATAAAAACGAATAGCTCGAAAATTAATTTAAGGCATAATCCATTATAGGACCTAAATAAAAGATTAAAACCCCGAAACCTTTTAATGGTACCGGAAACGTACAAGTCTTTTTAACTTAAGCCAAGTCCTACATAACGGCTAAGGGGTTAAACTAATCATTAAACCTAGTCGTACGGTTTATGTTAGTAGTAGTGTCGTAGGAAACTGAGCAATAAGGTATTTAATAGTTACGTCTGGTAATAGTAGATTGTTAAAGGTAATCTGGGTGATTAAGTTATATTATAAGCTGGTGATTTATTTAAATTACGGTGATAATAAGCGTATATATTTCAACTTCGATATTTTCGGATTTATTTTATTTATCCTTATTTATATCGTAGAAGTGCAGAAATTCGTTTGGATAAGTTAAATTTATTTTTATTCATATCGTAGAAATGCATAGATCCGTTTGGACAAGTTAAATTTATTTTTATTTACATTACGTAATTCTGGTCCGTAGTTCTTTTGGTTTTGTTCCGACCGTATGTTTAAGTAGGTAAGGTGTTGGTTCGTAATACGATCTTTTCTTCTCATGATTTTTGCCTTTAAAGATTTCTAAACTTGGTAAGTTGTACTTTTTTTTATTATATCTATTATGCTTAAAAGAATTATTAAAAGGGTTATTAAGCCGCGATAACGTTTTGATCTAAAAAAAGAACGTAAAAGATTATCCTTCAGTATCGAGGATTTTAGTTTCGAAGTTATATTTTATTTTACGTATTTCGTACGGAAAAAAAATGTATTATGGCGGAAAACGTAGTTCGCTGTTAAAATTGCTTTCTCTATAGGCGGGATTATAATGGTTTAAGTATTCCGATGAATTCTTTGCATAATATTTCGCGGGAAAAGGAACAATGAAAGCGTAAGGAGGTTTTTACCGAAAAGCGGCCTTTTAATTGCTGAAGGAAAAAACCACGCTTTAAAACCTATAAATAAAGTTATAATTTATTTATGGCGGTTACGTTAATAGTAATAGTTCTTTCCTAATAAGGGTATAGAAATGATTAACCGTAAGTTATATTCGTTGAATAAGTTGGAAAAGTAGGAAAAGGTTAAGGTAAAGGCTGTTACGGAAGTTATTTAGGTTACGGGGGTAGTGAATACGTTTGGTCCCGAAATTATTAATTAATCTTTTCCGGCAGACCCGGGCTCGGAAGTTATTTTAAACGCTGTCGGTTTTGTTAGTAAAAATTTCTTAAGAGACGCTGGGTATTTATAAAGTTTTTGGCGGGTTTCTAGGTATTTTCGGAATTTAGGTAACGTTTTCATTTCATCAGGTATTCGATAAGTCCATTTTCTTCGTATATCTAAAACCTTTTCAGTTTCGTATGTTGGTATATTTTCTTTTATCTTTTTTTCGTATCCTGTATTAATTTTGATGACATTTGTTACTAATTCGAGTAAGGAAATATGAAGAATTAAATAAAGTTTAACCTTAGGTAATAACTGTAATGAATAATTATTTTTTTAAGTTTTTCTTAATAGTTCTATATAGTTCGGTATATTTAAAGTTACGTTTTTTATTTCGTGGCTTGGTTTGGAAGTTTTTGATAGTTAGGTAAATTATTTTTCCCTTTTAAAAGGTTAATCCTTTTAACCTTTTTTGGTTATAATATTTCTTTATTTAGTTACGTCCAAATTTAAGTTTTCTTCTTATTTTCACATATAAATCTATAAGTCATTTTAATATGAGCATTATTTTAACGTTAATTGGTTTTTCGTATATATTCTTATAAACTTCTGGTATGAAACCAAAATTAACGTTCGTTAAAGTCGTTTTAATAATTTCGTAATAATTGGTATTATAAGTTAATTAGGCGATAGGTAGCTTTTAAACTTAATCGTTTTGTTCGTAATTAATATAACATCGTAAGTAAGTCTTTAAACATTCGTTTTTTTTTTTTTGTTCGTTTATTTGGAATTTAAAAACGCTAAATAATTTATGATTTAGGCCTAATTATGCTATAAGTTTTTGCTGAAACTTTAAAGTAAATATCGTTCCTTTATTGCAAGTAATTTCCGATACTAATTCGCATATTTTTAAGATATATTTTAAGAAGATAACAGTTAGTTACTTTGTATCTATATCCTTATTATATGGTAGGAAATAGGAAAATTTGGTAAATCGATTAATAATTATAAACATATTGTCGTAATATATGCCCGTAGTTAGGTTTTTTGATAATAAAAACTTGCTTAGAAAATCGAAAATGATTAAACTTTATGGTCGCTTTAAGATTGGTAATGGTTATAGTTCTCCGTATGGTTTATATCGTCGGGTTTTTGCTTTATTATATATATGCCATTATTGTCGTATTTTCTTTATTATTAATTTTATTTTAAGAAAGTAATAAATCCATTATAGTCGTTTTAGAATTTATGGATCCCTGTATATCCGTATAGCTGATGTTTATATATGTTTTGTTTTAATATTTTTTGGTATTTTCTTAAGATTTATGTCTTTTCTATTTTTTGGTTTTCGGGTAGGTTATTATTGTATTCTTAAACTTTCTGGTATAAGTTACGTGGTGCTGCTTTAATTGTTGTTATTTGTCGTAGTTACAGATATCCTTTTGTCGTGGTATTAAAGGTCTGGTAGTTAACCTTGATTATTTTTCCTTCAACGTCCGGTTTTCGAGTATGTACGTTTGATTTGCCGTTTTCTAATCCTTTTTAGTAAATAATAATAAAGTTATGTTTTGCTAGTTTTTTAGCGTAACGTAATTATCATCCTATAAGTTTTTTGGTAGTGGTAAAGCGAGTAAGGTTTTTGTGGTCGGTATATATTTTAATTTAGTAAAAGTTTTCCTTTAGGTAATATCTAAATTTTCGGAAGGTTTTGATAATAGTTATAAGTTTCTTATCGGAAATAACGTAATTTAACTTGGTTCTATTCAACCTATAAAAATTAAACGCGATAAGGTATAAGTTGCCTTTATTATTATGGTATCCAGTTATTGCGTTTAAAGCGTAATCCAAGGCGTCGGCTTTAAGCTTCATTAGGCGGTTTAGGTCGTATATAATTAATACTGGCTTATTAATAATTGCCTTTTTTAATTTTTCAAAAAAACGGTTTCCATCTTTATTATCTAAAGGAAGTTATTTCTTTTTTTTATTAAGTTAAATAATAACGTAATTATCTTACTGAAAATTCTAATAAAGTTTTTATAATAATTACCAAATTCGAAAAAGGTGTATACTTCCTTATTTATAGTAGGTATTTTTTATTCCTGAACTGTAGCGATCTTTTAGGGGTATATCTTAATATATCTTTAAGTAATAATATGTTTCAGAAATTTTACTTTTTTCGTATAAAACTAGCTTTTATTCGTATTAATTAGTAGGTTGGCGTTTTGTAATCCTTAGAAAATTGTATAAACGTATTTTATTTGGTTTTTTTATTTTTCAAGTAAATGAAAATGTCGTCGAGGTAACAAATAACGAAAATATCAAAGTATTTTTTAAATATATAGTGAAATGGTGCAGGGTGCAGAGCCGGGTACATGGCTTTGCCGATCAATTAGTCATCACCAGTCATGTATTTCTAGGAGTTCATTTTTCGCTGGGCGCAACC